>JAGFPH010000174.1:293490-303852 GCA_018207615.1 Philaenus spumarius | reverse complement strand
GGGGCTCAATGGAGGGTTGTTAATGAAATATTGGGACGCGATACTACAAAAAGCACAATAAGTATAATGAAAACAGATTCAAACGAGTGTATTACTAACTCAGAGGATATTGCACAGTTTTTTAATAATTATCTTATAAACGTTCCTTTGAATATAAAAAACAGCATTGAAGATAAAAATCACAAATTTCTTACTTGAACAATATTAAATATTTTAGTGACAACCAGTTTGGTTTCAGGAAAAATATCAGTACTGAAGATAGTTTGAATAAGGTAATGACTCACATCTCTGATTCTTTAAATAATGGAAATAAAACAGTAGGGCTTTTCATTGACATCACGAAGGCTTTTGATACAGTCGATCACGAGATGTTGCTAAAAAGGCTATGGGAATTAGGAATAAGAGGAGTAGTCCATAGGTGGTTTTTTAGTTATCTATTAAATCGTACACAATGCGTAAGAATAGGCGGGTCAGTTAGTGGGGAATTAATAGTTCAGAGTGGTGTTCCACAAGGTTCAGTCCTTGGTGCATTGCTATTTTTAATTTATATCAATGGGTTCTGTACAGGACGATTCAAAGGAGAAGTAACTGCCTTTGCAGATGATGCGGCCTTAGTATATAGCGGTAGGGACTTGGAAACTGTTAGAAGGGATCTTGACCAAGATCTACTTTCTATCCGCTGGTGGTTTACACAACACTATATGGTGCTCAGTAATAAAACAAAATATATACTTTTTGACCTGAAAAATGAATATAACTTTGACCATGAAGTTCAATATCATTTGTTGTCATGTACACGAGAAATTGGATGTAATTGTGAAACATTGAGTGGAGTCAGAGCTTTTAAATATCTTGGGGTTACGTTGGACTGTAAAGTCAATTGGAAATACCACGTTAAGGAATTAAATAGCAAATTGTTAACAATATTAAAATACATGTATTATTTAAGATCAATTTGCGACTATGATTTGCTAAAGATTATTTATTATGCACTTGTTCATTCCAAGCTGAGCTAAGGTTTATTTGCTTGGGGGGGCACATACCTATCTACACTAATGCCTGTCATAGTAACACAAAAACATATCATCAAATCTATGCTCTTTAGATCGAGAACTGATAGCTCGGAAATATTATTCAAACAGTTAGGTATATTATCTCTTCGCAGAGTTTATGTCAGGACAGTTCTGAAGATGGTGGCTGAAAACAAGGTGGCTGTGGCCAAATCTACAATGGCTTATTCACGTAGGGACCAGTTCTACATCTTACCAAAGCCTAGGCTGACATTTTATCAGAAAACCTATCTATACTATGCACCTAAGTTTTTAAATTCTTTACCATTAGATATTAAAAAAATTCTTGGAACCAAAACATTTTTAAAAAGAATTGACAATTGGCTACTGCAGTATAATAATATTGAGGACATCTTTGTTTGCCTGGTATAGATTAGTATCAAATTAGTATATAGACAGTATTAACTTGTTCTTTTTTTGAAGTGGGGGAATAAGCAGTACCGTATTTTATTTAAAGGGGAAGACTTTTCCGGGATAGAACCAAGTTAAAAAGGGAAATTACTTTTTAAGCTGCGGGGATGGGTAGCGACTTGTTGACAGTCTCTTGCTCGTATTTTTGTTCACTTTTTAATTGAAGGAAACCCAAAGATGGCATTGCCAAAAGGGTTACCTAATTTTCCTTTTTCTTTTCGTAAATACTTATGCTTAATTGGCTTTTTTATGTTAGTTTAGAATATTTATGTTATGTTATTATTATTATTATGTTATGTTATTATTAGTAAAATTAAACAATATTGAACACTTACAACACCTATATATGCTAATATTTCTACATGTGATTGTATGTAATTCCATTTAAATGTAAATATTATGTAACAAGCCAATTATTGTACTTAAGGGGAAATAAAAAAATTCATTCATTCATTCATATTAGAGCAGTAGACGATGTCAGTCTAGTAGGCGAAGTTATAGCAGTAGGCGATATTACTGCAGTAGGTAATTTGAATGATTAGGCAATATTAGAGTAGTAGGCGATGTAACGTCATTAGAAAATGTTAGAGCAGTAGACGAGAGGGTAGTAGGCAACGTTACAGCAGTAGATAATGTTAGAGCAGTAGACGATCTGAGGGTAGTAGGCAACGAAACAGCAGTAGACAATGTTTAGAGTAGTAAACGATGTGAGGGTATTAGGCGATGTTACAGCAGTAGACAATGTTAGAGCAGTAGACGATGTTAAAGCATTATGACGTGAACAGAACTTTTCACAAAAATTTACTATTATAAGTGATTTCAAATTTGTCTATATCAAACAGCTGAATGAGACAAAAATAATTAGACATATCAAGTATCTCAAGAGAATACTCGAGCCAGCAGAACAATATTACTCAACAAGTTACAAAAGCTTGTTAACGAATGACTTAAACACAGTTTTCAAACTTTCCAAGTGAAGTAAAAGTTGGAGAACCTGACACACATCCCGTGTCAACTGTCACCAAAGCAAATGTTTTGACACTTTCAAAACTGAATCAAATTCCTTTCTCCAATAACAATGTGCCTATCCACTGTGTATAGGCTACCTTGCTCACTATCTGCAGTGCATTTTTCATTAAGGGCAAGCAACTAGTTAATGTCCACCCTATATACTGTATAGAATAGAATAGAAGACTAATGAGGACAGAGTGCACATACAAGCCAACGCTACTTTGAAATCAACTCAAAGAAATTTATACTATTATATTAGCTAACTACTTCAGATTAATTTCAAACAAAACCGACCGACTTTAATGAAATACGTTGAATATTCAGCCGAAGTGAAACTTTTCTAGACATCAATAGGCAAAATTATTAGCGAGTAGTAAATGAGCACCGATCATGGTCACCAGAACACGTTTTGGGGTATTTTGAAAATGTTATATACAGGTTGTCCAGCTACAACTGTACGAACTTTACGAGGTTATTTGTCAGCAAAAACAATGAAATAACACAACATAACATGTGCCCTATCTCGATCTGTTTTCTGTCTGTATGTTATTTTTACAAATACCTTAATATCTCAGAAACGGTTTAAGATATAATAATGAAACTGGATACGAATATTGATCTAAATAGGATACATTTTACTTTAAAAAATAGTTTTCCTGCGACAATCCGTTTAAAAATGGCGGCAGTTGAAACTTTTCGATGTTAAATAACTAGAAAACTTTAAATTTTACAAACAAAAATGTAATCACCAAATTTTTAGACTATTTTAGGACAAACCAACGATATATCGTTTTTAATAATTGAGTCATAAATAACGGATAAAACTCAAATTTAGTGGTCGAATCCGGATGCTGAAGTAGTCGTATTATTGAAATAGTAATTATAAGCCCTACATTCACTAACTAAATTTGAGTGTTCTCTGTTATTTATGACTCAACTATTAAAAACTATATATCGTTGGATTTTTCTTAAAATAGTCTACAAAATTATTGACTTTAGATTTTTTTGTAAAATTTATAGTTTTATAGATATTGAAAAGTTTCAACTGCCGCCATTTAAAAACGGATTGTTGCATGAAAACAATTTTTAAAGTAAAACGTACAATATTTGGATCAATATTCATACCCAGTTTCATGATTATATATCTTAAACCGTTTTTGAGATATTAAGATATTTGTAAAAAACACATACAGACGGACAGACAGAAAACAGTTGAGATAGAGCAAACGTTATATTGCATCATTTGCATGTTCTTAGCTGTTCGCACTCTAACGGCCGCACTTTACGTCCGATTTGGTCCAAATTCGATTCACTCATTGGGTTGCCAAGTTTCCAAGAGGATGCTGACGATTTGCAAGTATATAAAATCACTTTTATATCTCAGAGATGAAGGAGACGATAGATAAAATTATTGATATTAATGCTATCGATGTTAGTCATGGTTTAACGTTAAATCACAGTAAAACTAAATCTATATGTATCTGTTCTAAAAGACTAGCAAATAAAATTGATTTAAGTAGTGGGCTGAAACTTATAATGAAAGGCAATGATTTGCCTTATTGTTCTAGAGTAAAAAAATCTTGGTCTCACTATAAACAATTCTCTAAGCTGGACAGACCATGTTATTGAGACGTGCAATAAAGTGTTTGCTGGCATGCACACTCTGAAGAAAGTAAAAGATTGCTTGTCGTTTAATGTTAGAGTGCAGCTGGTGAAAACATTCATTTTTCCATATTTTAACTATTGCGATACTGTTATCAATGACATGACTGTGGAATTAGCTAACAAACTTCAACGTGCTTAAAATTATTGTTTACGGTTCATTTTTGACTTAAAACGTGACGACCATGTGACAAAATATTATAAACAAATTTCAATTCTAAAACTTAGTTTTTTTCGAAATTATCACATTTTGTTGTTATTGTACGCTATTCTGCTCACTGGAATACGCTATCTGGCAGAAAGGTTTGTCTTTAGCTTAAATGTAAATGCTACCGACACACGACGAGGAGCTTCATTATTACTTATACTACCCAGGCAGAGAACTGAGATATTTAATAAAATCTTTCACTGTGACATCATGTATGGGATTCATTGCCGGAGAGTTTAAAATGCACCAATGACCGTGTTCAGTTCAAGAAGGCTTTGGGTTGTTGGTTCTGCGACAGTTTTGATTAGTTTCGGGCACTCGAGCGGGATTTGAGACATGTTCTTGAATGTGTGTGTAATATATAGGATAATATAATAATACTAATATTAAATATTACCTGTTATTGGTCCGTCATGTCACTTATTTTGGTCGTTAAAAATGTATAAGGAGTTTAAGAACAATCCATCAAACTTATTAAATGATCAGCTAGACTTTAAAAGCAATAGTATGTACGACACAGCCCTAGGCTATCAAAAACTGGTTCTCTGTTGCATTCTGTTATTAGTTAGGTCCATGCAACAATGTACACGTTTTACAATTGCAAGGCAGTGTTGTAATTGTTGTGTGTTTTTTAAACGTGTGTTCTGTGTTTTTAATGTGTAATGTGCAAGTGTAACTTGACAATGGGATTACGGTCCCGAAACGCGTCGTAATATTTTAACGACCAAAATAAGTCACATGACGGACCAATAACAGCTATAATATTTAATATTAGTATTATTATATTATCCTATATATTACTATTCAAAGTGACTTGGAAACCAAGAATCATGCAACTAAAATGTTTGTGTGTTTGAGAGTGTAAGTGTGTTTATGTATATGTTTATGTATTATAGAGTAGCATAGTTAACTTTTAGTTTAATTTTACTTAAGAGATATATGTTTTAGAAGTAATTATTATTTGTAGTTTTGTTTGTTTATTAATGTTGTTAATTTGATACATGCTTGTAATATGAATTTGTATGTATTTATGTATTTTGAAATTTGAGGTTAAGAGTGAAGGAGGATTCAATGGTCCTAATTTCGCTTCAGTAAATAAAGATTATTGTTATGTAATATCTATTACGTACATCGACAATAAAGCTATTGTTCGTAGTAGAAGAAGAAGAAGAAGAAGAAAAAGCCAAACAAATAAGTAAAATTGCATCTCTTTCTTATAAGCAGTTTTTGACTTAAACCGTTTCAAACAGACAATCTCCTTTTTGTATACACAGCTAGACCGATAGTGAGTAACAAGAACGCCTCGGCAAATAAACACGTTAGTTAGACTCTGAGGGTGACAAATTTTAAAATGATTTGATTTTTCTCAGATGAAGAAAGGCAATCTCGTATTCCATCTACGAAGAGTATTGTATTTCCTAAGTGCTTATTCGATTCATATAAAGCATTGCTTAAAGGGCAGTATAACAAGCAAAAGCAAAATCTGAGATTGAATACATAATTGATGCATGAATGGGGAACTAACAATTTTATTGATCTGCAAATGATATGAACTATTGTGCGAGGTTTCTCAACAACTACTACCTACACTCCTTACTATTATCTACCAATACTGCATGCGCCTTACGTTTTTTCGTTTTAAATCTTACAAGGATGTTCATAGCTATTCAAAATTCAAAATCACAAATTTTCAGGACAATCCGTATGGGGTTATGAATCTATATGAGGCTAGGAAAAAATATTTTATAATTTGTAGTCCGTTTTAAAAACATGGTGTATTAAAAAATTGTTTTTATTTAAATTAATATTTTCTGCTTTTTAGTCTTGTGTGTGTGTAATTTTGCAATCAATTTTAATCATCTCGGTGAGATTATGACAGACAATTCTGAGCTATGTTTAAAGTTGCAAGTCGCTAGTAGTTTAAAATCTATTGAAAAATTTGTACCGAACAGACAGACAAGAAAGTGAAGTAATATTGTATTGTCGTCTAGTTCTGAGTTATGTTTAAATTTGTACGTGTCTAGCTCACGGGAAGTTAGTTTAAAATCGATTGCAAAATTTGTACCGAACAGACAGATAAGAAAGCGAGTTAATATTGTATTGTCATCCAGTTCTGAGTTATGTTTAAAGTTGTAAGTCTCTAACTCATCGGGAAGTTAGTTTAAAATCGATTGCAAAATTTATACCGAACAGACAGATAAGAAAGCGAGTTAATATTGTATTGTCATCCAGTTCTGAGTTATGTTTAAAGTTGTAAGTCTCTAACTCATCGGGAAGTTAGTTTAAAATCGATTGCAAAATTTGTACCGAACAGACAGACAAGAAAGCGAGTTAATATTATATTGTCATCCAGTTCTGAGTTATGTTTAAAGTTGTAAGTCTCTAACTCATCGGGAAGTTAGTTTAAAATCTATTGCAAAATTTGTACCGAACATACAGACAAGAAAGCGAGTTAATATTGTATTGTCATCCAATTCTGAGTTATGGAAAGGCACTAGAAATGGATATAACAGACAATATGATTGACGAATGCCAAAGAGTTGGCAAGAACGATGTATAATTGCAAAATTTGTGAGGCGGATAGATAAGGAGCGACTGGTGCAGAAGAGACGTGAAAAAAAGTGATTTTTCTACTCGACACATGGGTCTACCTACCAATGGGTATACGTGGATATAAATATCTGTGGTTGCGTGGTGGAACCATCTTGTTGAGGAAAGAAGAAGGATCTCCAGCGATTGAGATTAAGTGTCAGGCTGACTTTGGTAAGGTTTAAAGAACAAGAACAAATTAATTATAATTTTACTAAGCAAGTCAAAGTGAAAAACTAAGTATAGTGAACCTAATTTTCTCTTCGTTTTATTTTATGAAAAGGTTAGTTTTCGTTTTTTATATTTAAAAAACATATTATTTAATGTTATTATGTATTTACTCACTAAGCTACTAAGTAATATTATAAGCATATTATAGAATAGGCTATACTTAATACAAAGAATCTATTTTTATATTCATTTTATTTTATAAAAGGGTTAGCTTTCGTTTTTTTATGTGTTTTTGAATATTATTTTATGTTACTATGTATTTACTTGCTAAGATACCAAGAAATGTTATAAGAATATTATAGAATAGGCTATACTTGATTTAATGATTGAAAGTAAAGGGGATATAAAGGGAAAATATACTGGAAAATGTGTAATAGGACAGTGATTAATATAGTTCACCAAAATATTCGCAGTATGCGATCTAATTTTGATAATTTTATTGCTGAAATTGTGAGTTGGGAAAGCTATTCGGAATTAATTATTTTAACGGAAATCTGGATAAAAAACGATGAATTCGATTTTTATAAATTACCGGATTATAATTTGTTCATTGGTGAAAATGAGGGTCAAAGGTCAGGAGGTGTTGCTGTTTATGTTAAAAACGGTTTAAATATTCTTAAAAGTGAAAAATTAAAGTTTTGTACAGCTCACATTCTAAGTATGTAATTTCAGGCGCTGGGGACGAAATTCTATATTTTTGCTAAGCTACTCTATTGAACACTTTCTGAAAGAATTGCAAAAACACATCTAACGAAAACCGTTAATAAAAGATGTGTTAAAAATCTAACCATAATAGGGGATATTAATATAGATATTCTGAAGTCTGGAAATTATGACGTTGATAATTATAAAATTACAATGGCGAGTTTTGGGCTATAGTCAATGGTCAATAGGCCTACTCGTGTAACTAATCAAACTGCAACCTGTATTGAGCATGAGTATGAAAGATTAGCGTGTAAAAATACATTAAATGTTTATAATGAGCAAAATGTTTGTAAGGCTTATACTATGTTTGAATTAGAGCTGCAGCAGTGTATCTCTAAAAGCAAAGAAGAGATTATTTATCAATGTAAATACACTAAACTTAAGATATTATTATACTGATAATATCTGTAGAAGAATTAAGAAACGAAACTGTTTGTATAGGAAGGTTAAAGGTAGACCATTAGATGATAAGTTTCGATTGTATTATGTAGAATTTAGGAATAGATTGAATCGTGATATAAAGTTAGCTAAACTATTCTACTATCACAACAAATTTGGAGATGGATTTAATAAGAATTCTAAAGCCTCTTGGAACGTTATTAAAGAATTAACTCGACAAAGTAGATAAAAAAAAGACTCGAACTTGAAAGTTAATAATAAGATTATTCAGGACATAGAACAAATAGCAAATCAATTTAACACATATTTTTTATCGGTATTTAAAGAAGTAGTAGGAAATGAACCGACTCCACTAAATTTTAATAATTTAATATATAAAAATGTATTTAGATTAAAGCAGGAATTTTTTTTTATTTTTATAGGATCGGTTTGTTGCCATGAGGTCGAGAAAGCAATCAAGAATCACTTAAGAATGGGAAATCACAGGGTAATGATGCAATACATTCTGTAATAGTAAAAAAGATCCATCCAAATAGTATTGATGTGATCACATTTATTGTAAATCTTAGCTTTAATACAGGTGTCTTTCCTGACAGACTCAAAAGTGCTGCTGTAGTTCCGATTCACAAAAATGGCTCCTTTTCGGATAGTGCAAACTATAGACCAATTTCTTTGATTTCAAATTTTTCGAAAATAGTAGAAAAAATTATGAAAGAAAAATTGTTAAATTTTCTTAACAAAACACATTTTTTAAATGATAATCAGTTTGGTTTCAGAGTGGGAGTAAGCACGGAGTCGGCTTTATTGAGTTTTATGTGTGTAATTAATGAAGGTATAAATGACAATAAATGTGTAAGCGGGCTTTTCCTTGACATCAAGAAAGCATTTGACACGGTAGACCATGGGATTCTTTTGTATAATTTGTTTAATTGTGGAATTCGTGGTGTGGTGTATGACTGCTTTCAGAGTTACCTTAAAGGTAGAAAACAGTGTGTCAAAATTAATGGAACTTTTAGTCAAATGGGGGAAATTACCCATGGTGTACCACAGGGCTCGGTACTAGGGACAATTTTATTTATTATATGTTAACGACCTTTGCGCAGCCAAATTTAATGGCCGGATAACAGCTTTTGCGGATGATACTGCTCTTGTATATGTAGGAGATATGTGGACTGAACTAGATAAGGAAATTAATTTGGATATACTGTCTCTGAAATGGTGGTTTGCCAACAATAAATTAGTGCTAAACACTAAAAAACTAATTCCATGCATTTTTGTCTGAAAGGTGATACCTGTTTATTCAGTAGGATATTGTATAAATGTCTGAATTGTTTATGCGAGGGAAAGGAGTGTGTTATTATGGACGAGGAATTAAATTGGAAGAATCATATATTAAAATGAAAATCAAAGTTAATTTCATGCATCCGTTTGTTTTACTTCCTTCGAGACCTCTGCTCGATACAGACAATGCGTTCTTTATACTTTGCACCTGTGCACAGTAGATTGGATTATGGGATTGTGTGTTGGGGGGGGGGGGGGGGCTTTCAGGACGTCTTTGAAGCAAATTGAGGTGCTGCAAAAGTTTTTTGTTAGACTCATTTTGAAAAAATAAAAAATATAAACGTGAACCTTCATACCCTTGCTTTCTTGGTCTCGGCGTTCTTCCTCTGAGAAGTATGTTTATATATAAAGTTTTGAAAATTTTCTATCTGAGAAGCGAAAATTCTCCATGCTCTGATAGCAATTATAGAAAAATACTTAGAAAAAATAATCATCGAGTGCCAAAACCTACCAAAACTTTCTTTATAAGAACATTTAATTGTTTGGCTCCGTGGTTGTATAACAAATTACCTCAAGACATTGAATGCTTGAAGAGTCCTAGAACATTTCTTAGAGGTGTAAAGGGTTTGTTGCTGGTTTGCAAGGATGTAGAAGAGTTATTGTACATCCCGCAGTAACTGCTTTGTAGGAGTAATACATTTCTTGGTCTGCTATTATCATTTTTTGTATATGAGCGTCACTTTTCTTTTACTATCGTAATACCCTTTCAAGCGGAAATTGTGGCTGTATTATATT
>JAGFPH010000174.1:265653-282023 GCA_018207615.1 Philaenus spumarius | reverse complement strand
TTTCATCGCACGTAGTGGCACACACGCCGAGGTCTGGTCACCTCTGGTGGTAGAAAATATGAATGTTCAATTTGGCCAGGTTCTGTTCGCCTTTGGCGTTTCATCGCACGTAGTGGCACACACACCGAGGTCTGGTCACCTCTGGCGGTAGAAAATATGAATGTTCAATTTGGCCAGGTTCTGTTCGCCTTTGGCGTTTCATCGCACGTAGTGGCACACACACCGAGGTCTGGTCACCTCTGGCGGTAGAAAATATGAATGTTCAATTTGGCCAGGTTCTATTCGCCTTTGGCGTTTCATCGCACGTAGTGGCACACACGCCGAGGTCTGGTCACCTCTGGCGGTAGAAAATATGAATGTTCAATTTGGCCAGGTTCTGTTCGCCTTTGGCGTTTCATCGCACGTAGTGGCACACACGCCGAGGTTTACCTCTTGAAACGGACAATAAAGGTAAACCTCTCCGGTACACCCTTGGTACACCTCTACGTGTATGGCCGGTCTTACATCACCATCCACGGAAGACGAAAAAAGCAGGTGTATTTTAGTATGTTACCCCATTACAAATAGATTTAATCTATACATATAATAATCTCATATGGTTATTCACTCGTTACTAAAACCTAAACATGCGTTTTCGAATTTTTTTGTCTGTCTGTCTGTTTGTTTGTCCTGGCTAATCTCCGTAATGGCTGAACGAATTTTGACGAAACTTTCCATTTCATTTATAGAACTTTTCAGAAACTAATCTAGGCTAATTTTTATCCTGAAAATATTTAGGGTTCCTATGGACAAAATTATAGGTTTTGCGGACGGACGTGTCACGCGAAGAAACATTCTTCTATGTAGCATTTTACAACATGAAGTCAATTTGTTTTACACGAAACACCTGGCCCTACTAAGCATGCATCCAAGTGCCTCTGTCCTAAGCAATCATTCAGCAATCTGTTTCATTGAAATTATCAGATTATACAATAACGTAATCTGTTTCCGTTTGCTTTGCCACGAGTGACAGGGGTATTAGCGAGAGAAGCGAGGGGCCGGTTCCCCTAGTTTAAAATAAGCATAAGTGCTAGGCGTAAGTTAATTTTTGTATCTTCAGTTTTTAGTGTGTCCGTTTAACTGAACTTGCACTACAATTCCTATAATCAGCAGCCTCAGTCGACCCTAAAATTCCGTGTTTTGGACCGCGGGCCGTAGTTTATAGACCACTGTTCTAAGTCAGTCTCCGATATAAAAAGCTGTACAAGACATAAACAGTATTTTTGCCAAGGAATTTTAAGAATGAAAATAGTAATACCAGTTGTTAATAATGTTGCACTTTTAATATTTTATCACCTTTGCCTACTGACATAATATTAATACTACTGTATTTATAGCAGTCTTCCCGCGCAGGCGCAATTAATGCTGTGATCCACCCTTGCTACTTTTATAACTGTAAAGCAAGAGTTCTCATAAGGGGTGCCTCGGAGAGGGCGTAGTTGTATACTTATTATATGAGGGCTTTCCCTATACTGAATGCTTGAGGGGCAATGAGGCAGCCATTAGCGGCCAAAACTCGGCAAAACCGCTGCTCTTGACTCGCAGCGTTAACTATTTATGTTATGTAGAGGTTTTTTATTACTTTTGCAAATAGTTTTGTTACTTTTTTAATTTTTGATAACTGTTTAAAATATAACATGGCAGTGAACTGGACTTGAATTAGAAAAGCGCGCGGCACTGGCCAAGGTCACGCCGAGTAGCCGCCATCTTGAGCGGCCAGCCGGCCTCTGGGGCGGGCTACCAGTGTCCACTCTATATAACTCTATATTGAATTGTTGGCCCCAGTGAGGGGCCTTGTATTTTCTGAGAGGATCATCGGTTGTACCTGATAAAGTATATTAAATCAGAAATTTAAATTTAATATTCTCAAATAATTGTTAAAGCTTAGTACAGCAATTTTTTTTTGTTGATAGAAACTACTGTACATAAAAACAAATTATACATGAACTATTCTGAGAATCCCCTACGTCTTTAATATAACAATATGTCATTAAAATCAAGTATGGTAATGGTTTGGGGGCTGGTTAAAAAATGGGGGGATAAAATATTATTTTTCGGGGAAATTAAAAATGTGTGGTTTATATTAATAAATACCGGTATTTCAATAAATCATACTTCATAAACTAATAAGATTGATAAGTTTTGACTTACTAACCTCCCAAAATTGTAATAATAAAACTCAAAATCCCCAAAACCATAATAATTACTTACAGTACAAGGGAAGGGAGGCCATTTTTAGGAGGGATCTCAAAATATTAACATTTTTTATCAGCTTAAAATATCAGCAAATGTAAAAAAATCCATCTTCGAAACCCCCAAAACGCCCCCCAAAATTTCAATGGTGCCAGGGAGAAATTCGAGTAGACCCAGAAGCCATTATTCTCATTCAAAGAGGTGCCAAGAATTTCTATTGTAAACGTTTTTCCTTAATGAGTTTTTCTCTAGCTTATGTTTACTTTCTTAAATGCAGAAAGTACGCTTACATGTTGTTTTAATATTTATGTCACTTGCACTAAATTACTGTTCATGGATCACTTTTTAAGCATATTATGTTTAGAAATACAGTATTTTTTAATTAAAGAAATTTAAGTATTTTAAATGGGCCTATCTATAACCTTTCCCGCAAAATGTGAGTAGTGGTCGTGTGTTTCCTGATGAAGCTTGACTTTTACCAAAAAAAAAGTATGTTCGACCATTTTTCTAGGGTGGTGTACTAACCTTTCTAAAAATATTCCGCTTCGGTTTTAGTAAATGTGTTTACTGTTTGTTACAATAAATCTTAGTTTATCCTTGAACACATGGACGCTCATACCCGGAAGCAGAGAGGGCCATTCCCTTAGCTCCCAGGGATAGGAAAATATGTATAACTTATTAATAACTAGAGGGCTCCGCCCCCTAGTTGGTGACTCACGTCGAAGCAAATGGAAACAGGTTATTTTATATAAATAGGCCCTACTATTAAATTCTAGCATGTCTTATTTATTTATTTTTAATTAGGATGTAACATAGTGGTTTCTTATTTTTAAATTCCTTAATTTATGAAGGGTTTATTCTCTAGCTTTAAGGAAAACTTATAACAATCAACATTTTTTTTATGGGTTGTTACTACATTTTCACCTCTTAGCAGCACCCGACAAAATGTCAAACTATGATACTTTTTTATGTATGTTATAAGAAATAAATGTACAAAATTTCAGCTCACTAACTTTAAGGAAAATATAACAACTAATTAATATTTATTGCTACAGGGGTTGTTACTACATTTCACTCCTTAGCAGCACGCGCCAAATGCAAATCTAGTTTACTTTTTCTATGCATCTTGTAAAAAATAAATGTATGAAATTTCAGCTCTCTAGCTTTAAGGAAAGTATAACAATTAATATTTATTGTTTTAGGGGTTGTTTCAACCTTTAAATCAAAATTAATTCTAGCCTATGTTACTCAGGGATAGTGTAGCTTTTTATTAGTAAAACTATTTTGTCAATCGGTATAGTAGTTCCAGAGATTTTCCCCTATATACAAACAAACCTCTTTATAATATTAGTATAGATTAATTATAGTCAGGTATATTTCTTTTAGGAGAATTATTAAAATGGTATAGCTCAAATATTTTTAAAATGTTATGTTCAGTTTGATTTGACATATACTTAATTTATCTTTTACAAAAGTTCAAGCATGAGCTGATGAGAAACTACTTGGTGCGGCCGCAAGGTCCGTTGTAGCCATGCGTTGTAGCTTTGTGTATTCATTGACGGTGAAAGGTGCAGACTCAATGCTGTGTGGATTAATATTTCACCTAAACAGCTAAATTTGGTTCCCGGGCTTTTTCGGAAAAAGAGGAGGGCACGCTTTAATCCCCATACAAACGGTTTAGCCCCCCCCCCCCCCCCTCCAGAATATGTCATATTGGCGCCCTTGTTTGTAAACAGGGTGTTTGAAAAGTCTCGGCTTAATATCTTAGTCTTATGATCTTATGAGATATAAATAAATGCAGTCATTCACAGACATAAAAAAACCACCTTTTGGTGAGTTTGAAATTTTTGTCCGCCATCTTGCAATGACCTTATTTTTTTAATGGGAAGGTAGTCGTGTGATACATGACTTGAATATAAAATTTGACGAAAAACCCGATGGTCAAATCCGTTTTTGAATATCTAAATAAAGTTGTCGTCAGCCAAATGAGCGATAACGCAAAATCGTGGATCAAAATAACCAAAGAAAAAACGCATCGCATACTACTATAGTTCTACTTTAAAAGTTTTCTTTTAAAATGAGATTAAAAAATACCAATTGTAAAAAAAATCTCACCGAAAAGTGGTTCTTTTATGGCTGTGAATAACTGCATTTATTTCTATCTCATAAACTGATACATTTTGAGATATGAAGACATTCCAGGCTTTTCAAACACCCTGTTTATTAATAGTTATATCGATGATATAATTGAAATAGATTTTAAACTGTGTCGTTTTAACCTAATAACTATTGAAAGTAGAGTTAGTACATACAGCATGTCGATGAGCGAGCGTACCTCTCTCTCGCCTACTCCCCTCCTCCACTGCCCCTTACCGGGCTTCGTCGAAATAACGCACGGGCTCAAAAACGACTCATTTCTGTCATTCATATTATTTTAATTACACAGTTAACTTACAAAAATAATAGATGGAAATGAATTAATGCGGTTACTATTACTCCAGTTGATTTTCTAAACTATGGAATTAACACACCAAAATGTGTAAATATCTGTGTCTGCTACAGATTTTCCGGTAAAGTAACACTCAAACGGCCAAAGACTGGCAATTTTGTTAAGATTTTTAAGAATTTCCCACGACCCCAGATCACCTGCAACGTCCCATACCCAATATTATATTCTGCAGTTATGACCCCCCCCCCCCCCCCCCTCCTTCCAAATGTTAGTCTGTATCTCCCCTGTTATAAACGTGTTAAGGAATGTTTGCACCGAGTGAGCGACAGGAACTCGAGAACGGAAGGAGTGACAGGTTATCAAATCTATATTTATACAACCGTTTCTGTGTTTGCGTTCTGCCTTTACGCTACACGCCAATATTTATTTTATCGGCAGCAATAAATATTTCCGTACAAACACATTTATTCATAATAGTCATTCGGCTGGTTCCGTAATTAGAAAATAATCTGTCGTACTCGCCTTCATAGAAACAAAACAATATTCATTTTTAACACGCTTTTATTAGCTTGGTATGTATCTATGTAACGGAATCTTTCGTAGTAATTTTAACCAACTTAAAGACGTCTGATTAAGTTGAAAATTTGCACACGTATCAAGCACCGATGACAATACAATAATTTACATACACCCCATCCTTTACCCCAGCACCCCCCCTAAATTTTACATACATAATTTTAAACCTATTATCACACATACGATATACAAAAAATCGAGTCTCTTGATTACAATTATGTAGGCTACTTTTGATTCCGTTTTGAGACTAAAAAATAACAAAATAAATTATAGTTTAATAAACTAAAAAAATACGCTTTAATAGCAAACCGAACTAAAAATTTGAAAATAATTGTAAAAAAGCGTTAGGTGCGTTTTACTATATTTTTTAAAATAACTCTACTTTTATAAATATTAACCAATGCAATATTTACATTTTTACATTTACACAAAGTCTGCTACACGTAGAAAAAGTTAGTAAAAACTGAGCTTACAAACATAAAACAATTAAATAATCTCTGTGAACAAAATGTAGGAAACCTATAGGCTCCGCCTGTTTCGGGTTCTCCGACAAACAAAAACTAGCGACCCCTAAAGTGCTTACACGACCACTCTAGCAGAAATAGAGTACCATTACATAATAAATAATTCTATCGCACGGCTGAACCACTGACGTAAGTTTACCGAATTTTCAAAATTAAATTTATATGTTTTAGGGTTTCCACCAACAATTTGGGAAATTGATCTACTCAAGAAGGCGCTGAATGCGAAATATATTAGTACAATTTGTTTGTACCTAAGCCTCCAGCTTCGACTCACGCACCGCTTCGTTCCACGCACAGAGGAAAACTCACTTTGCGAGTTTGCACCTCGACCTTGCGTCCTCGGGTTATGGACTTCTTTTCTTTGCTCACAGGGTAAAAAGTCAGGTGCGCAGCGTACAATCTGATCGGCCGTCGGCCTCCCGCGGTAAAATCCCCCATGTGGATGTGAACTGAGTACTTTTATGGTATTTTATGTTTTGATCGATTTTGGGGGAACCAAGCGAGCTATAAGGTCGTGGAATGAAACAGAATGTGCAAAATATTATCTTACATTTATTTATTTATAAAAAGTTTCACTGTAGTATGAAAAGTCTCTCAAAACATAGTTACTTCCTGTCAAAAAACGTGTTTTCGGTTTTTTTTTGTTTTTTTTTTTTTTTTTGCTAACAAAGTCGTCCGAGCGACTTAACCAACCAATGTGTGTACCAAATTTTGTTAAAATCGGACTTAAAATGCGTCCGTTAGAGTGCGAACACACACATATGTATATAAGTTTTTAATGATACCCCAAAACGTAATCTGGGGACAATGGTCGGTGCTCATTTACTACTCCCTACCTTAGGTCTCACCATAAGGGTCACTGCAATAGCTAATCTTTCCTACGGAAATTCACTAAAGAGCTGGAATCTACGAAATGCAGTATACATTTAAAAAAAAATCTACAATAAAATTAAAAAATGTTCGCGAATTATTTGACATAGCACAGTGATATTATAAAATTCTCCTCCTAACTAAAAACCAACACTACCAACAAGAATCAACGAACGAAAAAAATCACTAGCATCAAATAAGAACTTAAAACAAACAAAAATACCACATCATCAAGAGAAAATAACCAGGTTTTAGAACACCAGTTTCTTTAGAAATTTTGTTTTGAATTTTAGTTCTTTTAAAAACACGTGAATTGATGTAAAACTGCTTGGTGCAGAATACAAATAGAATCTAAAAAAATCTTCCTCGAAAGGACGAGGAAAATCTTTAATATACTTACACTGCAGTTTTTGTCGGTAAATATTCTCATCGGATAAATTCCGACAACTTCTAAGATAAAATAATGTTAATGCTTTTAAAAAATATTGATACCTGAAAGGAAGAAAAGGTAAAGAATGGATATTTCTACTTACATTTTCAAAGCATATCAAGCAAGTGACCTAGAAGGCAGAAAAAGTCAGCCGAGCTCTCAGCAGATTAGACCAAAACCTTGAAATACTTCACATCTGTAAGAAGGGCCGATTAATATTATCACTCGAGGAATTCGAGATATACGCCGCAACAAAAAAGCAGAGAAAAATTTTATTGAATGACAAGATAAACCTCAGTTCTAATGAATTGTTTAACACAGTCATCCAACTAAAGGAAGGAACCATACCGCACGAGTAATAGGTCGCCACACACATTACTTCAGTTAGTCATCAGAAACCGGCCGGCATACAACGTGTTCTGCTAGGTAGCTTAATTTTAAAGATTATTAAACCGTGATATTCGTGCATATTATGCATTTGTGCAAACATATTTGTGTAATCGTTGTGATTGTAATGTGTAATTTGTGTACAAATGTATTAATTTATTTTGTGAACACTAAAATAATAGTTAAATGCCAGTGATGACAACGCCTCAGAACGGCGGAAGTAAAACAATTTTATCATGATGTTCAAGGATCCGACGATGACGGTTTAACCGTCGAAACTAGTCATCTTAAGTAGGAAGGAACATTGGATTGTCAGACGGAAATACAAGGTAATTAACCTTTCTAATATATTCATACAGATAGAGTCCTGGGTTAGCCGTGGGTTTGAAGAAGTACATTTTTATCTCACTCAATTTCTCACTGGTCACGGATACTTATATAAGATGGGGAAAATAAGTAGTCCTGAATGCGTGTACGGAGACTCCACCATAGAAGACGTCAAACACACCTTTTTCGAATGTGAAAGATGTACTGTAAAGACAATTACTTGAGTCAGAAGTAGGCCCTATACACCCTGAAAACATCATCGAGATTATGATGATGGGCAAGGAACAATGGAAAAAAGTGACATTATATTTTCAGAATAATTAACTCTAACCAAGCATTTCCAGATAACCATAACACAGAACATAAGTGAGACATCAAGGCCAAGACCTGTCCAAAACATTACAGCCCGAAAAAGTAACCAGATCGAAAAGAAAATATGGCAAAGTACTTTGACCAACAGAATTGGGCTACAGTTCTACATTTTACAGTGTTACATTTTCTTCCATCGTCCAAAGAAATTACACATTGCTAGACTCGGGAGGGATGGGTTGAGGGAGGGCCAGGGATCTTTAGACTGTAGTTACACATAGTTATATAATGAAGCCAATGAAGGAATTCAATACTGAACATTCTTTAGATATACATTATTAGTTTTGAGTGCAGGGATGTGATAAGTATGAAGATTATAATATGAAATAGAGTAAGTTATTTTGATGGGTGGATGAGTCGGAAGTAGAAGCCGATGTGAAACCAGAACAGACAGTCGGGCACAGCGTGCGGGCCCGCGACCACTTATACCCGCTGTCACAGTCTGCTACGTATTTCACCCCTCCCTCGCGTCATTCTCCCTGACTCATAGGTCGCTGCACTGTAGCAGGAGCAAATGGTTTTGTTTATTTACATGTTGTGACGATGAATTGAGTGTTGAAACGACTAATATGTTTAGTTTGATCCAAGTTCTACTTCTGGTATTTTGACGATACTGTGGAATTTTATTTTACTATAAGGTAAGATTTAGTATTTTGTTTGTTTAGAGTAAACTAGAACTTTTGTAAAAGAAAAGAGTTTATGTTAGGTATTCAGGTTAGCTCAGTGGTTGTTATTCCATGAAATGGTCATAGGCCTATCAATTAAATTAGTAGGAGCTTATAAGTTTCAGTGTACCAAAAAGCAAAACGTACTGTATTTGTTTCTGATGTACATATGTCAAACAAAAGATACAAACAAACAAAATTTTGTAATTCGTGCATTTTGTTATTTTACGCCAATCGGAATGACAATATTATTTACCGTATTTATAAATACTATTTAAAATTCACAATAATTTTGGAACCACGCTTCTATTGACTTGTATTTTATTTTCTAATCTTCTCTACACATTTTTTTTAGAAAATATGTTTTGGTATTTAACTAAGTTGTGTACTAGCAAAAAATCTTTAAAGAAATAGTTTTCTAATGCATTTTTAAATCTATTATATCTTTACCACATTAGACCCACTTCATCTTGCCGATGTTGAATAGGTTAGACAAATAAACTTTTAAACTAAACCGACACTAATTTCGTCTACCGGATAGGAAATTTTGAAATAAAATATTTATAAGACTTTTTATTTGCATATATTTATTAAATGTTTTTTCTATGTGTAAAGTTGAGTCAGTAATTAATTAAAAAACGAACAAGCATTGACACTATTTGAAATAAGGTTATGCTGTAAATAAAGCGAAATAAATGTACAAAAAGTCTTTTTTCACTCTGTTCCACATATCTTTCCAACATTGCAATACAATTTAAGCGGACTGGGAAGACCCTATACCGGCAATGTTAAATGTAAAAACTTTCGGTACATTTTCTCAAAAACTATGTAAGATATACATTATTGTATTGTAATCCCAATCATACTGTAATATTGGGAGGTGAGCCCTTGCCAATATTTGTCCTGGGGCCTACCGTGACTCTCGGCGGCCCTGCACATTGCTTTTCGGAAAATTTCCCGGTAAGTTGAATTTCGGTACGAAGCTAGTTATTGTGGTTTGTTTCTTTCAGAACTGCAGAAAGGTTCAACCGATTAAGTTGAAGTTTGGAAGGTTACATTATGATATGTAACTATACTGACTTCGAAGTCAGGATTATTTTTTGATTGCGTTTCATATAAACTGCACTTTATATTATATATGATATTCAATTAATAGCTTTGATTATAGAATTCAGCTCTGGGGCAAACATTTTCAATTATTTAAAAGCGATAATTTAATGAAATTATGAAATTTTACAGGCAACTTTGTGTAATTGATTCGTTTACAGTGCAGATTAATATTTAACACTGACAAAGTAGGGTACGACAGATAGTCTGAAGTAAAATTTGTTTGTATGAAGGGGTAAGCTCTGAAGCTACTGAACCGATTGAAACATATGTTGTACCAATAAAAATCTACATAGGCTGGAATTCATTTTGACAAACAAACATGGATTCAAAATAGCGAAAACCCTTGGCGAATATTTTAGTTTATTTATTATAACGTTTATTAGCGTCGCATGTTCCATACAAGCAATGATAACCAAAGTTTCCGCCTATAAAAAGGCTATATTAAAATAGATTCAAAATGGCGAAAGCCCAAGGATTATGTTAGTTTCTTTATTTTGTGTTGTGATATGTTTGTTTTTGTTATTTTTTATGTTTTACTGTTATAATTTGTCTTTATTAATGTTTTATTTTAGACCCAACGTCATAGTTGTTATTCGTTATTCATTACTTTTAAACGCAAAAAAGCTGCCCTAAATGAATTCAAAATAGCTAAAACCCATGGGGATTTTGTTAGTTTATTTTATTTCTGTATTGCGATAGGGTTGTTTTTGTTATTCTTATGTTTTACTGTTAAATTTTTTCTTTATTAATGTTTTATTCTACATCCAATGCCATAGTTGTTATTTGTTATTAATAAGTTTAAATGCCGTTATGTTTTGTTTTATTTGTTAACGTTTATTAGCGTCGCATGCTCCATACTACACAGGCAATGATGACCAAAATTTTTGCCTATAAAAAAGCTGGACTAAAATGGATTCAAAATGGCGACAGCCCTTGGCGATTATGTTAGTTTATTTTGTGTTGTGATATGTTTGTGTTTGTTATTTTGTTATGTTTTACTGTTATAATTTGTCTTTATTAGTTTTATTTTAGACCCAACGTCATAGTTGTTATTCGTTATTCATTTACTTTAAAACGCAAAAAAGGTGCCCTAAATGAATTCAAAATGGCGAAAACCAATGGAGATGTTGATAGTTTATTTTATTTTGTATTGCGATATGTAAGTTCTTTTAATTTTGTTTTGTAATATGTTTGTTTTTGCTATTTTGTTATTGTTATGTTTTACTGTTTAATTTTTTCCGTATTAATGTTTTATTCTTCGTCCAATGTCATATTTGTTATTCGTTATTCATTAGTTTTAAATGCCGTTATGTTTTGTTTTATTTGTTAACGGTTGTTAGCGTCGCAGGCTCCATACTGCACAAGCAATGGTGACCAAAGTTTTCCGCCTATAAAAAAGCTGGCCTAAAATGGATTCAAAGTATAGAAAAAAGTTTGCGATTTTGTTAGTTTATTTTATTTTGTGTTGTGATATTTTTTTAAATGTCTATTTAATTATTTTTGATGTTTTACTGTAAAGAGTTTTTTATCTTGTACCCAAGTTTATAGTTGTTATTCATTAGTTTTAAGTTTATGGTGCCGTTCGTTATTTTCTTGTTGACTAATTTTAAGATTTGAAATAGTTATTTCTATTGTTAATCAGGCCTATGTTCAGTCGTAGCTGTAATAAGTGGTTATTTTTTATTCAGTTTGTCCAGCTTTTATTTTCGTTAACAAGTTGCAATTGCTTTTATGATTTTGTTTCACTTTTTAAGTAACGTTTTTGATGCATGCTCCATACTATTCCAGGTGATGACAACCAACAAGGTTTATTGCTTATAAAAAAATGAATAAAAGAGAAACATTTTAAATAGTTCCGCTTTTTAATAACAGTTTTTATTTAATATGACCAATGTGCCTAGTTTTACGACATAAACATATGTTGTGTATGCAATTTGTATAAAAATGTTTACTATAAACTTTTTTATTTTATACGTTTATGTACCGTAATGTGGGCCCCGCAAATTGTAGAGCCACCACTTAATTTATTAAAATCTCCCCCTTATTAGGAATTACCACCAATTATGTCGGCAATTTAACAATGGCATTTAAGTAATGCATTTATACATTCATAAAATATTTATCCAGATGAGAATTTTCCCCAACAGAAATGCCAATATGGGAAAGGACTATATATAATATTGTCCGAGCCGACTGACGCTTGGGAGGGATTCCACACGTTCCAACGTCAAACCCAATTACTACTCTACGATAACAGTCCTTGGTCAATCTGCGAGATAAATCCTCGTGTAATGATACTGTTAACACGTAGAAAATATACTTCTAAAGCATAAGCCCAACAGAAAAACATACGCAGGATTAGTTTTTGACTACGTTCCACATTTAATGTTTAAAAGACTGTAAGAGGTATACGAAATCCGTTCTCGGAACAGTTATTGGGGGATTCAACGTAATCCCACAGAATTGAGACGTGAGCAGTGCTGATTATTGTAATTAGGGGTATTAAAGATGGACATTTTAAACCCCCAAACCGAGGTTAGCCGAGGGCAGGCGCGGATCCAAGGAGGGGGTCACATTTTGTATTATAAAATTTTTTGGAAAGTATCATTTTAACCACAATTGCATTCTTTAAATTTTTTTAAATCATGTTAATTTTTTATGTAAATGACATTATTTAAGTGATCGAGTTAGAATTATTTCCTTACACAATGAATAATTAAATGAATCGCAAGCCGTATTCGTAATTTTACAAAGAATACTCAGTTTTTTTTCCACCCCGCAATGACAAAAGGCAGATTTACAAAACGGTTTTAAATGAGGCAATATAAAAGCGCTCAGCTGCAAGAACTGCACTGTTTAGGGTGAAGCGCTGGACTAGCCTGTTGCCTTCTCTTTTACTGTAGCAGAGCCTTAAGTAACTTATCTTGTATATGGTTTTCGTCAACCAACTGAACCAAAGTGCCATCGACATTTTGGGTCACAGAGTTGTTTTGCTCATTGTTTAATTGAAAAACAGATAAACTTTTGTAATTTGTTGGTTGTTTTGTTATTTTGATTGTATTTTTGTTTCGTTTTGATTGATGAAATAAAAAACAGCTTTCTCCTTAAAAGACATCAACGGGTGAGATTTCTCTTTATTCTGTTACAATTGATCACATACATATATACGCTGTACGAAGACCGAAACCAATTCAAAGTTTTTAGACATCAGTAAATAAAGAAATGAAAGAACTTAACAAGTAAAACATTGTTGACAACCGGAATATTTCCATTCAAATTCAATATTTTCTTAATTTTTTTAGTGAAAGGCCCCCGGACCTCTCGTTTGGTTTACCGTATCGCCAAAACCTCCCAATTAACTTGCATACCTGGGAAGTATTACAACTCCCCAGATCAGGACCTGGATTCGCCTCTGGCCGACGGTCCGCGGAATTCTAACCACTCACCGGTTTAATGCTCCAAACACCACGATCTCACAACAACCACACGGGTAACCAGCTTTTGAAAAACAAAACATGTACATAATAAGTAATTATAAACTTAAGACTATACACTACTAGTGTTACAAGGCGGTATAAGCCCGACGGCGCTATTCAAGCATAACCCTATTTCAGTTGCGATACGAGACTACTGTCATGTGTCATAACGGCCCCTACGAAACCGGCAAGGGCGGATCCAGCGAGGGGCAAACATTTAATGAATTGAGAATATGTGTAAACTATATTAACCCTACACTCAATTCCACGTTCACCGTGCAGTACAGGTCTTACGGGAGATAGACATGCTACTACAATTACTGGGAGCATCACGTTTATTGTCAAGCGGGTTGCGTCAACTGTCCGAGCGTTGCATGCTAGTTAATGTTTTTTTAGTTGGCTAGTATCGTTGAGACTGTCGTTTGGCTAAAGCCCGCTTCACAAGTTGCAATTTGGTTGTACAATCTGGGTTGTACAACCAAATTGTACAATCAGATTTTAGGTTGTATTTCTGTTTACACGCTACAATCAATTGTTACATTTGTGGTTGTACCAAGTGATTGATACAATTTGGTTGTAGATTGTATTTCTGTTCACACGCTACAATTTATTGCTCAAACTATTCTTAAAAAGGTAAAAAACTATAATTGTTCCTTGGTAAACATTAGTTGTGACTTGTGATAACTATGGAGGAGGTGCTGTTGTGGTCGCTTTACGCAATTTGTTTGGTGAGACAAGCGAGAAAGTTACTACAGAAACCAAGGAGCAAGTGGTGCCGGCCTTGGCTTCTTAATATACAGTATATTCCTTCCTGTATACTGTGCGTAATTTACTGATTTTCTTGGTAACAGCGGTATTATCGGCCATAGGGTCAAACTCTTTGTACTTTTCAATTAATTCCGCTTATGCGAGATGTTTTTTGGACCTGTTACAATAATCCTTATTAGTCACTTGCCAAAGACAAGGGAAATTTAGATAAAGTTCTATAAATCCTACTAAGAATTCCCGAGAATCCATCATGTGCACCTCTTCAAACAACTACAGTCTGATTGTGGGAAGGATCGACACTGTTTTGAGTGTTTTGGTTGGACGGGAGATTGGAAGCCCGTTTATACGTTGCGACCTGTCCTTACAATCTCGTCACATTGTACAATCGATTGCATGATTGGTCAACATTTTCATCAATCTTGCAATCTTCCAATCTTACAATTAATTGTTACAATCTCTCGTTTACACGTTGCAATCTGATTGTACAATTTGGTTGTACAACCCAGATTGTACAACCAAATTGCAACGTGTGAAGCGGGCTTAACATGGCTTATGGGCGATCTGTACTGCACGGTGAACGTGGAATCGTATAGCGTTGTCTAAGCTCGCTGTATAGGCACAATGCGTTGTCTCAGATACCGCAACTTGTATTGAATATTTCACATTCTAAAAATTATCCAATCTCAATAAAACAAAACCATTTAAAAGGAAATGTTTTAAACTTTAATTTTTTTATTTAAATATTTGTTCTAAAACATTTACATCCATAATCATCGTTTTAAAATTGTAGTTTCTAAACAGCTATACCGCGCGAGAAAACACAAAGAAATGTCACAAACTTGTCACTATTCTAAGGCTCAAAATCGTTCGACAGAATTGTTTTGAAAAGAATATAAGGGCACATTATTGGATTCGTCAAGATTTGAACTTTCTAACACAGCCTTCCAATTATTTGTCACTCTTATAGTTTCTTAGATATGAAATTTTCTGTAAATACTTACAACCAATGAGAGAGCACGTTTTGCAATCGATATAGGCCAATCTGTTACAAATTGATTTATTTGTTTAATGATATTTAAATCAATTTGAAGAAGAAACTCTGTATTTTCGTTTGGTATAAATGTTCGGATTCTATTCGGGTATTTCCGATAAATACTTACATTTCTTTAAAGCAATAGGAGCGTTACGTTTTTCCATTGTCCACAACGTCTGAAACTGTTTACGATAAGTTTTGTTTAGTTGATCTAATGTTGGGAAACAAAGTAAAATAAGTTTATAAAATAAGAATTGTCAAGTATACGGTTCAATTCTATGATTTATTCTCTACAATTTGTTTTTATGAAATTAAATTTTTGGGTAAAGCATAAATAATGTTTCAAAATAGGTTTAATTTTGTTAGCGGTCTTGTAGTAGGAACATGAAACTGATGTTTTCAGAATTTGTCTTTGAAATTCATGTATATTTGTATACACTTCTATTTAGGATTAAATTACAAAACTTTTTTATATTTAAAAAAAATTAACTATTTTTGCTTCTTGAGCTAAAACTTTTTAAATTTTACATTATTCGATTTATTAGTTGCATATATGAATTCTTTGGTTAATTTTCTGCAAAAAAGCTATGGAACACTTTTGGTTTGGGATACAATATTACAGTATTTGGCGACGTTTTGAAAAGAAATGCTTGCAAAACGCAAGCAAAATATGGGCGAATTAACAAGACCAGTTCTAGTGTAGAAAGTAAATAAGAAACAAGGCTTTCCAAAATTGTTGAACGAAGTAAAATGCTGATTTTTTAAAATAGCACCAGATGGGTAGCTGACAACTGTCTATTATCACACTCACACACACCCACACCTAGTGCAAGTGAGTGTGAGTAGGAACAGTGCAATACAATGTTTATGTGTTTCGTGTGCTACTAGCTAGTTTGTTGTGACCTGTGATCTCAGGCTCAAAGTTGAGCCCGTTGAGAGTGGAGTTTTGTGATTTTATGAGACTAACTGATGCCACTACAAAACATACAAGTTTTGTATACAAGTAAATAAATATCAGTACCAATTTTTATGATTTATTTGCTTGAAAGTATGATTTTAACATAAAAAAAACGTATCTCCCCCCGTTCCCTGGCGGTAGTCCACATCCACTCCCCTCCCGAAACCGCCACCCCCGTCCAGACGTTCTGGATCCG
>JAGFPH010000174.1:173346-204135 GCA_018207615.1 Philaenus spumarius | reverse complement strand
TCCTTGTCCACTTCCATATTTCCCTCACACGTCTTGGAAGATGTTGAGGGTGGAGAAGGGCAAGGATCAGGGTTTTTAGAAGGGCTTTTAGGAGGATTTGTAGGGGAACCTCCTTTTTCATTTTCTTTTTTACTACTTTTTGTGTTTTTTATAGCAACAGGTTTCTTTCCTGGAAAGGGTCCAGAGCTTCTTCCTGTTACTACAGATGGGCCAGTATAAGATTTCTTTAGAAATTGTTTTACCCCAGTTATTGGGATAATTTTCTTTTTTATTATAGTTTTTTCCCGAGTTCCAGTTCTCAGATCAAAAGTAGGGAAAGATGGTTCTATTTCTGCTTGTGATACCGAGAAACTAGAGGACGGAAGAACGGAATTTGAATCAACTAAAGCAGAAGCGGGAGCGGAAGGAGACACTTTTGAGAATAGAGCGACTAGCTGAGCAACTTGGTCAGTTAAGATTTTGACTGTCTTAGCCAATTCTCCGCAATTTGCGCATGGAGTGTTGCTTTTGTTTGAAACTACTGCAGCAAATATAATAATAATTTTATATAATTTTTTTGCTGCATTAAAAGATATTTTATCCTTAGCCATAATGGTAAGAACTGCTTTTTCTTCTTTAAACTTTTCACAGTTAAAGGACCGTGCAGGATGATCGCCGCCACAGTTCAGACACTTGGCGTCATCATTGCAGCCCTCACTATTATGACCTTTTTTGCCGCATTGACCGCATGTTTCTTGCTTTGTGCAAGTAGAACTCACGTGTCCAAACCCTTGACACTTAAAACAACGTCGAGGGTTTGGGACTTAAGGTCTAACAGATAGACGGTAAAAACCTGCATAGATATACTCTGGCAGTGTAGGTGAGCCAAAGGTTAGAATTAAAGAAGCCGTGGCTTTTTACTCT
Organism: Philaenus spumarius; assembly: GCA_018207615.1. Taxonomy (NCBI): domain Eukaryota; kingdom Metazoa; phylum Arthropoda; class Insecta; order Hemiptera; family Aphrophoridae; genus Philaenus; species Philaenus spumarius. The sequence continues at coordinate 203,232 of JAGFPH010000174.1, read as the reverse complement.
CCATTTTCATTGTGCATTATGCGAGTGACATCAACGATCTGGCTAGCTAATTCACTCTTTATTTCCTCCAAACTAATGGGGATCAAGTCTCTACAGGTAATGACACCTTTTCAATAATTCAAGGATCTGTGAGGTTCTACAGATACCTTGACTCTGTCATAGAAAGAGCTCATCTTTAACAGCGACAAACTTTGTTTCTCGCTGTTAGTTTCCAATAAAATTGTGCCATTCGGTAATTTCCTAATGGAAAGTACAGGGCCCGCTGTTCCAGTAATTGCCTTGTTGATTACAAAGGGTGATAACCTTTGACAAATCTGAATTGTTCTCCGTGTTTAAAAAAACTTAAAATTTGGGAGCTGGCAACTCAGATGGTTGTTGAGCAGCCCTCTCCTTTGTCTTTTTAAACAAGTCTTTGTTAACAGACTCATCAGACGAATCTGAATGATATCTCTTTGTTCCTAAATCTTTGACGGTTTTTTGTACCATGTGTTTTTTTGTCCAGCGCATCGTGTTAGGCGGAATCGGGCGAGCTCGGTAAGGGCGTGCCCATCAGATCACATTGCTATCATTTCCGAACCCCCAGTTCCGTGAGGATCCCGAGCACTCTTTTGCCAGTCTGGATGGACATCAGTCTGGAACCCGAAACTACTGTGAGGAAGAATCCGACTTTCTCCAACACTGCAAACACTTCCTGACCAAGAAACGAAGTGGCTGGCCCCAGAACAGAAACCACCCATACGTCTCGGCAGAGCAAGCTCACATCAGCCTTACCAAACCAGAGGTTGTCAAGACTCTGGCAGGTTCAGCACTCCCAACACGCAATGGCTCTGCACAGTCAAAATTCCTAAAAGAAGGTGAGAATTGGAATGTTGTATTGTTTAATGTGTGTGTTTATGTGATTGGATAGATGTTTTGTAAGTGTTGAATGTGTTGGGCGTTGTTAGACTCGGGTACCGCGAGGGACGCCAAACCCCTCTTAGTAGGTGCAGCTAGTCTGCACCCCCCGTGCGGGGACGATGGCCCAAACGAGCGATAATTCTTACTGCTTGCTTTTGTAAACTGAAGACCTTCCGGATCATTTGCTTTGATGAATTACCCCACAGAGCAATTCCATAATTTAGGTGAGAAGGCTAATTTTAGAATGTGTTCTGAACAGAACTTTGCCAGTGACTTGAGTAGAAAAACTACTGAACTCAGTGTTTTGCACAGCTCATTAATGTGCTCTGCAAAAGACAATTTGCTGTCAAGGATGAACCCTAGAAACTTTAACGATGATACTGTCTCTACTATTTGCTCATCCTACACTATATTAAGGCCTTCTTCTAAGCCCTTCATTAAACCAAAAAGCATGCACCTGGTCTTTAATGTTAGCCCAGCCAAATGTTACTTCGGAACTTACATTAAATAAATCATTAATGATTTTTGGAGAGGTGTTTCGGACCATTACTGGGACTACAAATCCAGATTTGCAACCCTCAAAAACCTGTGCTCGCAGAATGGCGGTCGAAAAACTGTTATTTAAAAAAAATGTTTTCGGTTTTTGTAAATTATCTCCTACACTATGCGTTTTGTGAAAAAATGTGTTCTTAGCTGAGATCTTAGGAAAAATGGGATCAAAATCGGTTTTGTGGGTTAAATAGTTACGGTGATACGGCTTTTCAAAGATTAACTTTTTTTCCAAATCGTTAAAATTCTAAGTTTTCTATATGTTTTGAGATGAATACCGGCAAAATGACACATCTTACAGAAAAATCAAGAGCATAGACGTTATAGAGAATTCAATAAGCTTTAATTATTTTTTTAGTTGAAAGTTGAGGAATTTCGTTTCCTCAACCAACACTTGAATTAATGTTTCTTTTTTTTTCATATCATGTTGGTGGAAAATGCCCTATAACTAAGTTTATAAATTATGTATCACTATATATATAACCAAAATTACAGTCTATGGTGGATGGGATTTTGTCAGAAAAAATATTTAAGCAGAATATTTCATAAAAATGTATTTAAGTGTACATTTAAACAAACTTTTTTGTGAGGTTCCTGTTACGTGTTGGTATAGCACCTGGGACTATGAAGTCGAGGGTAGGAAGATGTCTTCATCCTCACTTGAAGAACTGGGATGTGGGCAGATTGCTGTAGGATTTCAGCCTGCAAAAAGTGCACAAAACTGAACATTTCAGCCCAGCTTCCCGGCAGCTGCAGCCCCCAGTGCAGCCATCTTGCACTTACACGAGATTAGTTGCAGAAGGGTTTGAGGTGCTGGTTCAACTTCCATTGTGATTGGAGTAAGCCCCATTGAAAAAGCAAGACATCTTTTCTTCCAGCCACTGATTGACCTAAGCTTATGTTTGAGGACAACAGTTTAAAATAAAGGAGTACTGACTCAGGAACTACAGACTAAACATTATCAAGGAAACCATCAGGTAGAGGATAATTGCTGGTATCGTGAACTTGATAGCGGATGTCTTCTAAGATGATCTCTGCTGCAGTCTTCACAACTCTCAACCGCTCCTCCTTAGAATTCTTTTTTCTCATCATACCATTTGTCATGAAGGATTTTTGTCCTATGTATGCACAAAACAAACAATTGGTGGCCGACCATCCCCCATATAATCACAATATTCTTCTTAAACGATCAATGAGATGCTGTTTGATGATTCTCACATCAGGAATAAGTTCACCTAAAATTTGTGCCAACAGCTGATTTATCGAGAGTTGGCATTCTTCACGGTTGTCTTTCACGTAAAGTCAATTCTTTCCAAAGCATTTTGTACAGATTTAACTTTTGGACGAGACTTTTCTGTCCGGTTGTTCTTGGACGGTGGAACAAATTTGTATGACATTGGCTGTGGTACCTAGCATCAGCAGCCACCAAATCCTCACTTTCTTTAATCAAACGCTCAAAATCTCCTTTCCCCAATCATCACCTCTGCATTCAGCTTCTTTTATGAAGTATGCCCTCGTCGAATGCAATGTTACTGGAAAGACATTATTTCGTCTATCTTGGGATAATTTTTTTTGGAGTTTCAAAAATTCTGTAATATCCCTCTCCACAAAGAATATAGATTTCTCCTATTTCACAACTCTCACGGGATGATCGCAAGGCTGCTGTTGGTAATAGAATCCCCTCCACGACTTTCAGAGATGTCACATTTTTTGGAGCAGTATATCTCTTACGACATCCATCATGCACTGTTACTTCATTCAAGGATGAAAGGTATATTTGGTTCTCTGTAAGTTTTCGTTTCACACTCACAAAACTTCGATAGGCGATTTCTCGACTCGATTTTTACCACAGTTCGTGGACCATTAGTCTTATCTTCCAGTGATGTCATACAGATGAAATAAAAGCCCGTTGGAACTGTCATTTTTACACTTGTATTTTTGAAGCTACACTCACTTATAAAATAGATCTTTTATAAAATAAACTTTTCACTTGATACAGTATTATATAATAAACTCACTTATTAAACACTCACTTATTATAAAGTAAACTTTTACTTTCTTTCAGGGTGGTTTCAACATCTAAACTGTCATACAACAAAGACAATCGCTCATTATAAAATAAACTTCTCAGTTATTTTAAAATAAACTCACTATTATAAAATAAACTATTACGTACTTTCACAGCGTTTCAACAATTCAACTGTTGTACGACAAAGACTTATTTTGGGTTCGATTGGACTGAAAGGGTTAACAAAATAAATAAAAACATCTGCTGACCTTAGGGTGAGTTGCCTTTCCCTCCCTACCAGTTTTTTTCATCTGAGCTGACCCTTTTCAAAAGTTCTTCAATGAGTATAAAAACAGTAAAATTTCTCAACTTGTTTATACAAGATTTTCCGCTAACATGTTATGAAAAAACCCAGTAATTAAGGTGATGGTGTAGTAAACGATTTAATCAACTTTCAACTAAAAACTGTATTTTTCCACCTTTTTGTTTTTTGTCATTTCCGACGAGACTGTCAGAGCTACAAAGACCAGCCTTAGCTCAAATTAAAGCTTATTGAATTCCCTATAACTTCCATATCCTTGAATTTTCTGTAGGATATGTAAATTTGCCGGTATCCATCTCGAAAACATTAAACTTAGAATTTTAACTTTTTGGAAAAAAAGGTCAATCTTTGAAAAGCCGTATCTCCATAACTATTTAACTTACAACAACGATTTTGATCGCAATTTGTAGCAAATTTAATATACTTTTAAAAAACTAAGAACAAATTTTTCCACAAAACTCATAGTTTAGAAGATATTTTACAAAAATCGAAAAAAGTTTGAAAAAATCACAGTTTTTCGACCGCCATTCAGCAAACACAGGTTTCTGAGGGTTGCAAATCTCGATTTATAGTCCTAGTATAATGGTCCAAAACACCTCTCCAAAAATCATTAATACTCCATTTAATGTAAGTTCACGCATTTTTTGTGTAACATTTGACTGAGCTATGTGTTTACTTTAAGATTATGTTCATAAAAATACTGGCAAGCAGTGTTTACTAGGATAAATGCATTTATTTCAGTATCACAGAGTCTGTGCCCTTTCAGACTTATAGTGGTGTATCATCAGCATACTGAATTAGACCACTGCTCCTAACACTGAAGTGTAGATCATTCATGTATATAATAAACAATACTGGACCTAAAATGGATCCCTGTGGAACTCCATAATAATTGAGGTCAACTGGATCGGACTAAGCATTTCCGACCTGAACCACTTGTCTCCTATTAGTCATGTATGACTTTAACCAATCAAGTGGTAGGCCTCTGATCCGGTTCACAGATGCAATTAAAATGTAATACTGTACACAGATTCCATTCAAATATAAACTATAATGCTGTATGCAGATTCCATTAAACTAGTGATCCCATATACTTCTAATTTATTAAAAAGTAAATGAAAGTCTACACAGTCAAAAGCTTTGGACAGGTCGAGAAATACACTTAGTGCATGTTCCGGCCCATCCATTCCTGTTAAAATATACTCAATTAAATTAATAATAGCATCAATTGTTGTCTTCCCTTTCAAGAATCCAAACTGGCTTTTAACAATAATGTTTTGTTCAAGAAATTTTTAAGACGATTCTGAAAGAGTTTTTTGAAAATTTTACTGATTGCAGGGAGCAAGGATATAGGACGATAATTCGTCATCATTGCCTTGTCTCCATTTTTATAAATAGGGATGACTTTAGCTATTTTAAAGTAGTCTGGAAAGATACCTTCCATGAAGAAATTGTTCAACAGAATTGTGAAAATCTTAATCAGCTCTTGAGAACACTTTTTTAAAAGCCAAGTATTCACTTCATCTAATCCAGAAGACTGGGAGTTCTTTAAGCCTATGAGTGTTGCTGCCATCTTAGCTTCACACACAGGAAACAATGCCATCGAGGAGGAAAGAGAATATAAAACAGTATTCATATTTTTAGTAGGTTTTGATCCCTCTGGATTACCTATGTTAGCGAAAAAGTGATTAAACATATTCGCCACCCACAATGGATCAGCATACCGCTCCCCCTCCAAGGTGATCGCTCCATTTGATTTCTCAGCCTTATTACCATTAATCACCTTCCAGGCGGTCTTAGGCAAGTTATCAGTAGCTGCCATTTGTTTGTTAACTTCATATGCCTTAGCCGTACTGATGACTTTTTTGTACACTTTTTATATTTTACAAAATCGTTCTTGAATGTTTCCTCTCTGGAAATTTTATTTAATTCTGCTAACAGTTTTAATTTTTGACATGACTCCAAGATACCTTTAACAATCCAGTAATTTTTTTGATTACCTGTTTTGTTGGACTTGCGTTTTTTAAAGGGACATGCCAAGTTTACATATATTCAAAGTTTTTTTATAAATTCTTAGACTTGCTCATTTATATGTTTAACTTGCTCAAGAAATAACCAACTTTCTCCTTGCAGTAAAAACTTCAACTGGGCAATGTTGTGGGCACATGTCTGCCGAGACAAGTTATATGAAGGCAGTAAATTTTTTTATAATAATCAAATAAAACAATCTCCTGAGCATAATGGTTAGTGATACCCGATTCCAACCGATCTTTGATTATATTAGTGATGGCATTGTCTATAGCTGTAGCTGACGTTGCCGTCACACGGGTAGGAGAGTCAATCAACCACATCAAGTCAAAAGTTCTCAACAAATCCTGTAATCTTCTGCAGAGTACACCATCTTTCAATACATCAACATTGAAATCACCAATTATTACAAATTTAACTTTACCAACCAATAATTGATTCAAAATAATTTCTAATTGAGCCAGAAAAACATCAAAATCACCACTTGGTGCTCTATAAATACCTATTACGACCAGATTGTTTAATGTTAACTTAATACCAGTGACCTCAAAATGTTGTTCTATACTTCTTTCTTTACAAATTCTTAAAGTGTTTGTTTCAAAGTAACTTCTTACAAAAACAGCAACCCCTCCACCTTTCTTTTTTTGTTCGGCAACAGGCTGATCCTAGTTTATACAATAATAAATTAAATTGCTTGATACCGGTATTATGCTGGTTAAAAGCATGCTCAGTAACGACAAACACATGAGATTTCATAGAATCCAAAAGAATATCTAATTCATCCACTTCATTGGTCGCAAAATGGGCATTCTGATGCAAAATAGAAAAAAAGTCAACATTATCATTGGACAATATGCAAGCTCAGTTCGGTTTAAATTTTTACATTTACTATTCTTAGACCGTTCTATTGTTACGTTAGGCTGGAAGTTTACTGCCTTAAAAAATCACTAACCATCACTCCTGAAGTGGTCCTGCCAATCCGTAGCCACCTTTCCAACGGAGTCATCTTTGGTACACAATGTTGTATCTTACTGGAATGCTGCACAGTTGCTTTCGGTTTAGCTATCAACCACTTCTCCAACAATGTAGGTTTTCTTACATGTTTCCCTAATACCTTGCTTGAATTTAAAATCAGTTCTGTGAGCCTATCTGTGACTATATTTTTCCCCTTTAAATTTATATGGTCACTATTTGTGAAATGGTTTGAAGAGAGTCTTTCATTCAAACAGTTAATAGAAATTCTGTTTGGATTTTTATTTTTTCCTTCATTAATTTTAGAATGTATACAGTTATTAGCTGAGTTCACTAGATATTTCTTCAGCTAAGTGTTTTCGGAAACAGGAATAGTATTTATAATAATATTTGTTTTGTGCGAAATTGGGATAATTTCACCGACTGATTTTTTTACGGTACCGTATTACAAAAGTTTCTACCCGGAGAGATGTCATTGGAACCGCCAAATATTATGAGTAGAAACACAGCGAGGGAACACATATTCATGATTTTTCCATGAAAAGGAGATTCTATTATACAATTTTAATTTGTGTGATCTGAATTTAGGAATATTTTATAATATGACAAAATAAAAACCTGTTTCCAACCACAAAAAAAAACCTGCTCACCAATTTCTATTAGACCAATGCTACAAAATTATTTATTAAAATGCTTGTACAATTAAAATTAACTGTTTACAAAATATTTTAAAAGCATGCCCTTTTTTAAAAAATAGCTGATGAACATGGAGGAGATTGAACTTTATTTTATGGATGCAAATAGTATTATCTTAATACTACAATATTTGTTTTGTTTTTGCTTGTATTTAGTGCTGCTACAATTTTTGAATTAAAGTTTTTTCACAGTAAAAAAAAACAATGTACCAAAATTGTACAAGTCTGCTCTTCCGTTTATTTTGAAAATTACAGTATTATGCATCCATGTTTTGGGTATTGTGTGTCTATGGTAACCTTGAAACTGGCTCTGCCAAGAGGTACCAAGTTTTTTCTTCCCTTCTTTTAGACTAAGTAAAGCATATTTATGTTTTGAGTGTAGTTTTATTGATTTATTGTTAGGATTAAATGTATTTTTTTAAAGGCAAAATAAAATAGTTTTTACTATCAATCATGAGCAAGGTTGTATTGTTTAATTTATTCCTTATCATATAACAGCTGATTTTGTCCATCAGATGTAGTAGGCCTTCTTCAAAAACTATGTGAAACATTTAAGGACTATGTTTAACATTTACAACTTATTAAAAGAATAATAATGTACATTAATACATCTGATTTGGTCTGTCGTGACTGCTACCTGACATGTATGGATAGCATTTGTTTACAATTACAATTATTGTTCTACTGCAATGAAGAGGGACTGACTTTAATGTTTGTAGTGTGTTGTTAATAGTTAATGTGACGTGGTTATTGTGATAATATATAGGCTATTTACCAAATTGCATTATTTGGCGTTTTATGAACTGCATGTTTGTTATTGGACTGTATAAAACTGTAAGTGAAATAGATCCTAAATAAATAGTCCGTAGGCTACTTAAAAGTGATTTTATTTACAAAAATATCATGTCTTCAAATAATAGGGTACTTACATAACATTACATATACCATAATAATATCCATACCATATAATATCTTTACACAATCTTTTTGTTGCATATACAGTATTATAAAGGTGAGGTTGGATTTCAGGGGTAAACTCATTATTTGACGGGGGGCCAGGGATAATTTGTTAATGAGGGCCCTTGGTTTCTCTCCACGACCCTGCACTTATGACCAACCGTTTTCATGATTTAATGTTGAGAATGCACAAACATGTACACTGCCCAGCTAAGGAAAAGTACTGCAAGTCCAAAAATTTCAATATTGAGTTATATATGGTTTCCTACAATTCGACCATAGTGAATCCATTGGACTAGTCAAAATTGCCATATCTCCAACATGTAATGAGATATCAAAGGTATGTTTTGCAGTAAGTATATTAACCCTCCAAGTGCTGACTATATTGCTCTTTAGCGCTATGGGTTTTTTTGGTTCTGTGCATGCTTACTAACTAAAATCATTATAAGACTCACTAACGGTAAAATAAGACTTATTATACATAATTTTAATCACAATTACACGCTCTTTACAGTAAATAGCTTTAACAGGCTTACCTTATAATTTTTATCCTTTTTTTTGTTGACCAAAGTAGAAATTAAAAAAAAAAATGTTTTGTGTTCTAAAACCACTCACTCAAAATATGCAAAAAAAAGTAATGTAGAAAATCCAATATAGCCAAAAGTTGCACAATTTTATTTTGAATAGAAATATACATAACACTACTACTTTGCTGTAAAAAAGACTTTTTGTCTACAAAAAAAAAAAAACTCCGTTTTTTATAAAAAAAATGGCTTTTCTGCACAAAGAAGAAAAACTTGCCTCTAAAGATATAAAAGTACTGTCTAGGCCCAATATTTATGGTTTTTATTTGTTATAAAGGAATAATACACACATTTTATACAAGACAAAAAAAGAAGAAGAAATATTTACAGTTCAAAGTCTCTAAAAGTCACTATTTTCAAACACACTTCTAACAGCACTTGAATTACTTGCTAAGTTCACTCATAATTACTTAAAAAATGAAGAAACATTTACAAAACAAATAAAAATAAACTGATCTAAACTGAAACTAAAAATGAATAATAACTAGTGGATAAACAAACAAAATCCGAGTTCCGAGCGTCTATCTACGAGTACTACACGACTAGATAGTTGATTTGACAATTCTGCTGAAGGTTTGTTTGAGTCGATATCACTATGAAACTCTGAACTATAATAAAGTGACTCTTTCCAAACACAACCATACATAGAAGTATCAGATTGTATTAAAAATAGCGGCATCGTAAACATTTACAAAATGTGTTGCACAAACCTCGCATATGCGACGTTCAGGGGTGCCCATCCCCCCCAAGCCTCATGGCACCATTCCCCCCTCCCCTTATAAACAATAAACCTTAACCTTAGTAGCTCTTGTGTTGTGACAATGAATGACCCAAACCTAGCGCACTATACATATCTACAATACTAATCCAATCAGGAATCAGAGATTTTGTAGTATTTAAATAAAAAAATATATAATGGTGTAAGAAATAGTTGATTGTAACAACGAATTATACTACAGTACCGTACCGGGTGTTATTAACAATGAAAATGATAAAATATAACTGTATAAGTTAGCAAAGTTGAAGATCTTAGCGAACAAAATCAGTATTTTTGTTGATACATTGGCTATTTCTTAGAAATTTAAAAGTAAAACACGAAATTGTTTGTACAGTTTTCTATAAATAAATTTAGCATTTACTATTTCTAACTTCTGTGATTCTTTGAATGATTTATACAATAAAGTTGGGTCGTATTCTTCTTGATATTGCTAATGCAAAAAGGTTAATTATGATGTCATTTGGAATTTCTTTGAAAATCTCTCTTTCAGAGGCTAGAATTAATAGACTAGATAACCACTTGTCACTCATACTGCTGCGAAGTAGATTTTTTTACAATTTTCAGTCTACTCATGGTTCTCTCGACAGAACAGCTAGTGACTGCCAAAGAAAGAAGAATTCTGTACATTACAGTTAAATTTGGGAATGATGATATTGGACCATTGTAAGGCCGAATAAAACCTTGTTTCATCCACTTGTCTGCCATCCTCTCATTTTCACGTTTCCTTTTGTTTGAAATTCTTTCATTTGGACTGTCTCTTCTTCATGGCTTGATGACATCTCACCGTCTGATGAACTATCACGTTTATGAAGGATGTCTGAAATATCTACTTCTTTATGCTACTTTGTAAAGAATACTGAAAGTTTCCAATTCTTTTTTTTAACTCATTTTTAAACAATGTTTCTTTTTACAATGCGCCAACCACTTGTCGTTGCGGTACACTGTGTTACATAACACTTCTTAACATTTGTATTTGATCACTCTAATCAACACTCGAGGCATTATTTAAGTCAAAGTAATCTTATCTACTGCACACTGCACCGAAGCTGAACTGACTGACAACAGGACACTACTCTGTGATGGAAATGGAACAGCTGATCAGCAGGTGGGGTTGGAGGGAGGGAAGGAGCTGTGATAAGTCACACTATTTTGGAAATTATGGCCTTGACCGAAGCAATAGGAATTTCTAAGTTCGCGCGGCGGCAGGAGACGGGAAGGTGTTTGGGCATGACCACACCAAGATTCTACCGAAACCGAAGAGAATTATACCGACAATGAACAAAAAATATTTTAGTTATAAATAGGTAGATTATTTACTGTACTATATACTACAATAGCAATACATTTGCCAATAATATTAATGTATTATTGTCATCCTACCGTACATACACGAAATTTTAATTGCGATTCACAAATTGTCTCATTTATTCATAGTTTCAAAAATCCCCCCAAAATTTGTTTTGATGGCGTTCTGAGCGCCATATCACTCCCCTTCTGGGCACCCCTGGCGACGTTAGCACTGTAACGTGACTTTTATACACCGCATATGCGACGTTAGCACTTGGAGGGTTAAATGTAACTGTGAGAAATGTTTTTGTAATCGTTCTGATGATGCCTGAAAATGAAAAGGTGAAACAGCTGTAAACGAGAGATAAAACTTATAAAAGGATTGCTAAGGCAAGTACTAAATAATAATATCATATGTATAATAGCAATCGGAAATGGCTACAAATACAATAATGGACTCTAGATTTATCCGAAATGTTGAGAGTAAGGTAATCTTTTAAACAAGCCAGGGAGTGTCTGGAAAATGAACAAAATTTTTGTTGGGGGGAAACTTGAATTAGTAAATTGGTGTTAGGTTGAACATTTAAATATAAAGTTTACACACATATCAGGCTTAGAATTTTCCGAAACCCTATAGTATCTAATTTGAACCGCTATAATATTCTTGTTTTAGATTGAAAGACTGTCACAAGGCTAACTGTAACAGCTAAGATGTACAGTGAGTTTGTTCCATTTATGGAAAGGAGTTGATTGTACTTTTTGTAGAACATTTTCTAAAAGTACATGATTCGAAAACTAACTATTTTTATTCATTTTGTGGCATGCTTTTCATATTTCAGTTGAATTGTATGGATCTAGTGTTGAAAATTACTATATAGGGGTGTGCAAGAGTTAGTGTGTTATTTCAAGATGTGAACAGGAAGGTTTTTAATACAAATTATCTGGATTGAGAAAAAATTAAGAGTTGAGATTTAGGGATGTAAGAGAACAAGAAACAATTTTTATCCAAGGCGCTGTGCTCAAGGCCACTTGTGTCATACTGTTGTTCAGCATCTTGTGAAGTGATCATTGTTGCGAGGTGATTATTAAAATATCACCGCTGATTGATGAAGTTCGAAAACGTAGGGCTCTTTGGGATACAGGCAGTGAAGAATACAGAAATTTAGATTTGAAATCAATCCAGTCAAGGCACGTCTTCACAAAACCCATCACTACACCACGGCATGTCAGAAGACATCATCTCTTTGTCGAAGACTGACGCTTGTAGAGGAAATAGGCGGGGAAAATGACACATCCAATACAAATCCGTCCACATGCAGTGTGAATTGGCATGTCTATGGACGCCGCAGATTCCAGTGTGAAATGGCCTTTAGGTGCAAAGAAATTCTACTAATATATTTCGTATACATAAGCAGCTATTCAGCACCTTCGGGAGTAGATTAATTTCCTAAACAGTTAGCTGAAACCCTAAAACATATAGGCCTAAACTTATCAACTCACTTCAGCGGTTCAGCTGCGTGGTCTAATTATTTAGATATTTGTGTTAACATGGTGAACACATTTTAAAACTTTCATTAAATGTTTCAATACAACCCGATAACCCTCTATTGGTACAGTGAGCGGAGTTGAACTTACTTGCTATTGTGAGAGTTTTGTTAACCTTTGCTTTAGAAAATTATAGCCCTAATAATAAAATCATTGTATATATGAAATTTGAGACAGTAATTTAAACCACAGATAAAAGAATTACTACAGATGTCTAACTGTATTAGATAAGTGGTTGCGGGCGAGAGGTTAGGGGGGAAAGAGGGGATTGTTCACATTTTACTCACTAGATTGCTCGCCTAGTAGCGCTATGCTAGATCACTCCCTTCGGCTAGGTGACAATGTCGAGTCTATCCCCTCTCTTACTTCCACTGCACTTAAACTAAACATTTCACCGTGCGTATTTCATCGCAGGACGCAGTTACGACCAAAAGTGTAAAACCAATGGGGTTTCCAACTTCGTTCCCATAAGACGGCACACTAAATGTATCGTTTTGAATGACAAAAGTCTACAATAAGCAATAATTGCTACAAATAAGCAAATGTTGTTAGAGCCGTTTTTAAATGATTTTGTTTGGAGTTTATTGGTCAACGGATGCGTATTGTAATTGTGATTAAAATGAGACCTTGCAAACAATTTTATGATAAAAAATAACCGAAATAAATGGTTTGAAATTGCTCGTATGGGATAAAAATCAAAGATGGCCACCACTACAGCATACCCTTAAAGTTAGTTGAAAAAATCAAGTCGAAAATGGAAGATTTAGCTACAAACTGGACTTTAGTCTGTAAAAAAAGTATTACTTTATTCTAGAATAGCCTACTGATAAAAATTCATGGTTTTGTTATTTTTGCATTTTTATCCTAGAAATGTAGATGTATTATTTATTTGATCTTATTAGAAACATTATTCTAGTCTAAAAAAATTATTAATTTGAAACGAAATTGGCAAAGCAAGGCCTAAACGTTTTAAAATGTTAAAATATTTCATTCGAGTTGTTGGTTGTGTTACTCATAATTTTGTGAAGTGAAATATAACATACAGTACCATTTTAAAATTCTAGTCTGGCTAATTTCGTTCAAATTCTGGGGAATAAGCTAATTGAATGAGTCAAGCTGAATTTATCAACTTTTTTTATTTATCGAAAACATTATATTTAATACTAAAAGTTGTACTAAAATTAATAATATATCTAATGCCTTAAAGTATAAAGACTAAAGTACTTTAATACACAAATTACACGTTGAAACGTTAACAGAAAAACTAAAAAGATTATTCACATTTTACGGCTATAAAAACTGTGTAAGGATGGAAGAATTATTTGAAAATAATAATAATACATTTTATTAGCTTCATTAAGCAATTTTTTTTCATCTCCGACAATTTTTGCGTTTGTGATTAATATTTTAATGTTACAGCTTTTAATAAAACGCCCTGTTTCCGCAGCGGAGACCGCTGCGCGTAACATTTTTTTTACATATATATAATTGCGTTTTTCTCAAAAACCATTGATATTAATAAAAAATTTATAGAATACATTTTTTTAGAGAATGTTACGTTCTTTAATTTTATTAACTTATATTTTTTTCGATAAAATTAATATTTTAGGAGATATTGGCTAAAAACTATTATTATGTACCAAAAACGCCAAGTATTCCGAAATTCAGTGCCGGAATTTCTGCAAACTTTTTTTTATTTTGTAGGACATACCTTTAACTACTTGAATCCAAAAAATCACAAGCGGTGAAAAAATATTGAGCTTTTTAGCTGTAGTGACTGGACTAATAGGCTATCTAAATTCAGAGATAATATGTTACAATTAATCACAACAAATTACTATACAGGTCTAGTTGTCACACTTGATGCAAATAGTGCTAATAAAACTGCATTAAAGTTAATTGATAAAAATCAAGTCGAAAATAGAACATTTAGGGTATTTTGTATTTTTATCCTAGAAATGTAGATTTTTTATTTATTTAATTTTATTAGAATCATTATTCTAGTCTAAAAAAATTATTAATTTGAAACAAAATTGGCAAAGCTAAGCCTAAATGTTTTAAAATGCTTAATTACTCAAAGTACCTATAATTAGGCCCTATATCGACAGAAATAAAGTTTGTTATGGCTCAAAAATTATTCAAAATGATTGTAAAACGTTATTTTTTAAATAAATAAACTTTGTTGAATATGAGTTCTTTCGTTTTTTCTTTTAATATGAGTTTTAGAACGAATGTAGGCTATAATGTGTTACATAATTTGCAGAAATTACTAAAGACATTTCACCATTTTAAAAAAATTAGTAAAAAAACATTTCAACATTTTACAAATTATTTTAAAAAATATAAACATTTAAAAAATTTTAATATTAAACATTTTAAAAATCAGTAAAAAATCATTTCAATATTTTAAAATCAGTAAAAAACATTTAAACGTTTTAAAAATTAGTACTAATAAAACATTTCAAAATAATAGTTTACAAAATTGGCATGACTCCTATACAAAATGTAAAGACTTTTGTTGAAAATGTTGAAAAGTGGCCTCCATCATAAAGCTAACGTAACATTTTTTCACTATGAAACTCATCTGCACGAACATCAATAGTACAGTATTTACAATACATTAAAAAAATGTATCCTTGTAACAATTTTAAATTATTACTGTTTCATAACTGCCTTTTAAAAGAAAATTTATTAATATCAGAAATGGTGCAAACCATAATATAATTTAAATAAGAGTTAACAACTATTATAGTACACATTTAGTGACAACAAAAATATTTCTTAAACAAATTAATGTAAGAAAAGCAAATTATATGAGTCATTGCTAATTACAAAATTAAACACAAAGGGAAGTCATTATTATAAAAATAATAATAATTGAAAATACTAATACAAGTAACAAAATAATCAAGAAAATAGTTATGTAATGAAAAAGTTAAGATATTCTTAAACAAACTTTTGAAAAATGGAAAAATTCAAGTGTAGCGTTGTGATTCATAACAGTAGTGGTGACAGCGTTATACATTTTGCAGAATACATATTTTTTCCAAAGATGCTGTTTTTAATGATGCCGTAACCCATTTACATTGTTTGTACAAAAGCACTCTAAATAAAGTTTGTAATAAATAATTCTCATGCTCTTCACATTCATTCATTGAAGGGCCAAAATAGATCGGTAAACGTTGTTTCGTCCACTTCATTAATCTTTCTACAATCCTTGGTTTATGGTCAATTTTTGTGAAATTCCTTTTGTAAACATTTAGAGCAGCAGCGACAATGCTCATCAACATTAGGGTAGGGGCTTTTAAGCCAACAAAACATTCCATGTTTATGTTTTGAAATGTTTTGTTCAAGATTAACAGTTCTGAAGCATTCTTGAGTTCGGAGTTAAGCTCGCAATGTCGAAGTTGGCATTTTCCACACTTGAACTTTTTATTGCACATAAGCGCTAAATATCCAGTGTAATATTGTTGGGAACAAGTTTCTAAATTTACTGGTTCAGGTGTCAAAGGATCATCTTGAAAAGGATCATCATTTTCGATTTCTCTATCAAAATCTTCTTCTTCACCAGGTGTAGCTTTAAGTTCTTCATCGTGCACAGTAACACCGCTGGCTGAGACATCTATATCCAGAACTTGATCGAAGTCCGGATCGTACGATGTGGTTTTGGGTGGTTCAACTAGGTACTGCCAGCAGTAAAGCCTAAGTGAACTCCTAAACACACGTACTGTTGGATTTTTATTCCATCCACCCCTTTGCCTGATACTTGAAAATAGGTTTTCTAGAGTATCTTGATTTAATCTGGATGTTAGCAGATAGCGTTCTTCCTCTTGTCGTAACAATGATAACAATGAATTAATTGTTAAAGGCATTCCTTTAAAACATGTTTGTGTTGGAAATTTACAATTAAGTTTTTTGAGGTTAGTAAAAATGATAATGGCCTTTTCAAGTAATTTAATGGCGTGCGAATTATCTGCACTCAGAGCACAACTATCTGGGTTTCTTGATATTTTAATCCTACTGTTAAGTATGTCAAACAAAGAGTTCATAAAACTTAAAAATTCTGCAGTTGAAAGTGCGGTGTTGGTTAGCAGCTGGCCCGTCCCTACAACTGTTCGCAGCGCTGATGAGGTGGTATGGCTCAGCACCTGTGTGGCAAGGGCAACATTCATCTTTTGAAAGTTATTTGGTTTTATGTGGGCAGGAGTTAGTTTTGGTGCTGCTCTGGTTGAGCCACTACTAGAATCAATCCTGTATAGTTCTCTTATGTCACCATAGGAAACTACTTTACCTTCAAATAAAAAATCATGGCTAAGAAGATTATTTCTAATTGATTTCATTAGATGAGGAAATAAGAGCATGGATTTTCTTTCCCTCGTGCTCAAACCAAGGTTTGTTTACCGTTACGCCTAATGATGTAAATGCTGTCCTGTTGGTGCTGTTCTGGTCACAAACTAAAGCTTTGACAATTAGGCCAGTCTTTTCTAAGCGATCAACGCATTCTTCAATAAGATATTTTGTTTGCTTGCCAGTTAGTCCATTTCTGGTTATAACATAACCAACAGGCAGCTTCCATTGGTAGTATAAACCCCTTACCATAAACACACAGGCCTGCTTGCTGATATGGGGTTGACGTCCAAGAGGCCCAATGTCTTCATATCCTTCAATAAAATCAAAATTGGCACAGTACTCAAGGGCTTGTTTTACTGCCATCTCATCGAACATTAAGACGCAAGCCTTTTCCATCTTCTCCATACTAGTTGCTTTACATTTAATTTGTTGCAATAATAAATTATTGAACCCTGGTTTAAAACATTCTTTTGAAGATGTCCAAGACTTTATGGTTGATACACCGGGAAGTATAATTAATTTTGATAGGTACTTGTAGCACGAAGGTGATCTTAAATATAGGGATGTGGCCAGCAACATTTCATCTTTTTTCCACGGTGTTCTTATTTTGTATAGCTGCATTTTCATCAACACAGATCCTTCTTTACTTTTAACAGGTATATTTAAATTTGATAATTGTAACTCTTTTTTCGTTTTTGATAATGAGCGTTTCAGTCTTGAAATGGTAGCTCTATTTACTGCTAGTTTTTTATACATGTCTTTAAGTTTTTGTGAAGAATGTAGTACAGGTGATTTGGAAAATAGGTTTCTATTGACGGTTTTTTGTAAAGTTGTTTTAGATTGGCTATGGCTTGGAGAAACATTAGATATCCAAAAGAGTGACGAAGGTGTAGTTACCACAGGTGACGAAAATTCAGGTGCTATTTTTGGTGGCGTTAAAACAGAGAATCGGTTATATTTTCTTGGACTGGTGTTCTGTCGTAAAAGTACTGGTGAAGGAGATGTCGGTTCAAGACGTGACCTTTTGGTAGGCGAAGTGTGGTCAGCAGGAGTGGAGGTGGTAGGTTGATGCGGTCGACGCTTAGGGCTTACTGATGGACTGGGGCTTACTGGTGCACTAAAGCTTGAATTGATAACTGCCGGTAGAGGAGGTTGGGAGGGTCCAGCTGAAACATCAGGAGGTACATAACAAAGAGGCACAGCTTGGAATATTAGCTTTCCGCTGGGCAGTATGTCTTGCTGGCGGAAGTGATGTTCACAAACTCTTCGATTTTTGTACAGTTTACTTGGAGACTGTCCAATAAGATCAGCATTTCCTAAAACAAAAAAATCGTCTATCTGCATATAAAGTAACTAAAGCACGGTCCTAAAATGGGGGAAACATGTAATGTAGAAACCCTCCTAAATCCCCCTTAATATTTTTAAATCAACCTTTTTTTAAAAGAAAAAAAGATTTAACCTATTCCCACCCCCCTTTTTATTGACTTGTTCCTGACCTTCCACAAACCATCAATTAATTAAGTTGAAAACGACTGTTATTAAGTTAACTGCAATCTGTTAGGTTAATTGCAGTTCGTATATTTTAGCTGGTGTATCACTGAGGATGGCGAGATCGTCGTAAAACGCATTTGAGTTTTTTAACGTTTTAGTTGTAGGATTTTGTGTTAAATGTACGTTTAATTGAATTACGGTAAATTGGTAATTTAAAAACATTTTCAGGGAAATAAATGACTACCCTCTCTCAATTTGTTCAAAACAATGTACCAGGCAGCAAAAATGTGCCTAATTAACAGCTTTGCGTTGGAAAAAAATTTGTTGAAATTGCTTTTATAGCCGAAGAAGATTGACTACACTGCCAATCACTGGACCATCCTGTCTTATCTGTTTACTAACTAGATCCTCTTAGGGATTACTAGATTTAATTTGTAACTTCCACATTTTCTCTCATTACATTAAAATTGGTTTACTGCTTTCCTTTTCTAATTTTACCTCCAAAATTATACCCATTGGCGTGGAGTTCTGATTATGTTGTCAAGGCAATTTAATGTTTCAAGATACTAAAAAAATATCGAATTCTAATTTAAAAGATGTATTTTCCATTTTGAATGTACCATAGTTTTTTTTAAATATTTTAAAATATTAAAATCAACCTTTTTTGAATGATGACAGTTAACTAAATCAAAAATTGTTTTGTAACCAAATTACAAAGTTGAAAAAAGGAGTGTAAGGAAAAGATAGAAAACGATTTGCTACCAAACTTGATAAAATTCCAACACGGATTGCAAGCAAGCCGAATCTGTATTGTCTAAACAGTGTCTTGATTTGAAGACATTTATCTCGGCTGGAAGAAAAACATTGAGGCTTCTTTAAGGCTTCTTTTGCGATAACGTTTTTAAATTAAATTAGTTAAATACTTTGTTAAATTGATGTAAATATATTTAGTTAAGAACTATCATGTCTAAACAATACATTTGTTTATATAAACTTCTTTACTTTCTACATCTTTCAATAATCTTGAAATAAATGTTATATCGAAAAATAAAACATTACAAAATAAACGTTATTACTAAAATTCTCATAACTCTTTTGAAATAATTTATATAATTCAAAACAAAATTTTTTAATAAACTAATGTTTTGCGACTTCTTTACAAAATTAATGTAGCATCAAGTTTTTAATGAGCTATTTTACAGTTTATCAAAATTAATTTCATCTAATAGAACTACCTAAAAATATTTTTGTAAATGTACTAATTAAATTGCCCAATTTAAAAAATTTAGTGTGGAATTAAATTATCTACAACTTATGTATTTAACATATTTTTCTATCTCGAACGGTTACCAAACAAAATTAGTTTATAGTTAAAAAGCACTAATTTAAGAGTTGTCATTGCCAAAAACTGTTTGTAATGGCTTTATATTTTTGCTATTATATAAAGATCGGTGATGATATATATTAGTGATGATCAGTGAGTGAGGGCTTTGCCTTTTAAGTTCGTTTTCCCGCTATTAAGATCTTATAAAGAAATAATTTATGGGTTGTCATTCCCCAAAATGGTTTTGTATTGTGCTTACTTTTTTTCTATAGCGGAAAAACGAAAGTATGCAAAAAAAATATTTTAAGTTTGACATCCGCTCTTTTCTATTCCCACCCTCCGACGTAAGCAATAAAATAGGCCTAAGTAAAGAAACATTCGTAAAAGGTTGTACGACAAAAACAAACCAACAACAGTCCGATAACAGTCTGATAGCAATATTCGAAAGCAGTTTTTTAAAACTATTATCGAGACATAAAACTGTTATTTATACTGTTACGTTAAATAACATCCCATTTCTAGTTAACTTTGAGATTATGGAAGATCAGTACAATATGGCCGACGGGGGAATTTATCCTCAATTAATTGTAAAGAAAACGTTATTACAGTTAAATATAAATACCATAAATAAATAACTATTCATCGAAATATAAAAAAAATGTTTAGTAGCTTTTTTCGAATTCGGATTAGTTTAGTCACAATCCGCCATTTTGTTTCTTTTACTAAATAGTTTATATCTAGAGAACGGTTAAACCATTTGAGTTCAAACTTGGCATGAAGTTTAACCTAACAATGAGCTATTTTAAGAAAAATAAAGGATTATATCCAACCATGCGTTTCAAAAATGCGGCCGTTTATAATTTTTAATTTCAATTACTTCGAAAACTGCTAACTTTACAAACAAACAAAAACAGAATACTAAAATATTTACGTTTTAAATGTCAAAAAAACGGTTATTTTATTTTTCCCATAGCTCAAAGGATAACTGAGATATTGGCAAAAAACTAAAATTGTATGTTGTATGATACAAAGGGTGTAGATCTGACACAAACATGAAGATGGGAAGCTGTACATAAATTTTACTGGTTGACATTGTAAATACAGCACTATTTTTGCGGCATTCGTATAAGATAGCTTTCGTTTATTTAACACATATTACCTATATAAATCAAAATTGCATGGAAAAATAAAATGGTAACAGTAGCTGGCACAAACTTTTTCACATAGCCTACAATACAACTGTCATTATTGAATTAATAGTATTCAAAATAATATAATGGTCTTTTAACTCTTACAGGGTGTACCAGAACAACACGGTCCCCTTTTGTGGATATGTTCTTGGGATTCAGACAAACATATTTCACAATATAAACATAGGTCGATGGTGCTTATTTATTCATCTGTCTGTCTGTATTTTTTACAAAATACTTAATATTTTTGGAAGTAGAAAGGATAATGAGCTCTAACTTTTTATACCTATTTGTTGTGTCACCATTTATCACTGTGCGAAAAATTAGAACGTTCTTTTGAATATTTTCAAAACTGCGACCGTTTATAATTTTTAATTTAAATTATTTCAAAAACCGCTAACTATACAATAACATACAGAATACTAAAAAATTTACGTTTTTAATGACAAACAAAACAGTTTTTTAAATTTTCCTCTAAGAAAAACAGAAAAAAATATAATAATTGTATGATACAAAGAGTGTAGATCTAACACAAACATGAAGATGAAAGGTTAAGATGTTTCGTTTTCTTGCCAATATCTCGGTTATCCTTTAAGCTATGGGAAAAATAAAAGAACGTGTTGTTTTCATTAAAAATGTAAAATTTTTTAGTATTCTGTATTTTTTCTTTGTAAATTTAGTGGTTTTTGAGATATTTGAAATTAAAAGTTATAAACGGCCGCCGTTTTGAAAGTATTGACCCAAAATATATGTTTGGTGCGAATTCGGTAACAATAGGTTCAGTGTTCGTGCATACAGACATAGTTTTGTAAAAAATACTTTTTTTTTGCTCAAGTGGACCTCAAAACGGATATTTACGCCAAAAACTCAAAATTGATTTTTATACGATCATTATAGTTTCTCCATATAGTAAGAAAGTAAAACTGTTAATCATTACATTGTGGACAATTAAAAAAATAGCACTGTAACTTTAAAAGCCAAAGTAGCATAGCCATAAAGGTAACTAAAATATGCAAACCTTAAAAAGCCAAATAATAAAACAATCTAATTCAAAAGCTTGACAATTTTGTAGGTGGAAATAATAGACAAGTACTGTTTTTTTAGAGTAATTTATACTTTATAGGCTTTAGGCACAGATAAAAGAACTACTATTAGTTCTTTTATCTGTGCTTTAGAATAAAAAGGACATAAAAATAGCGATTCTTAACACTGTTTTAATATGTTAATAAATAATAATAATAAACTTACCTGTAAGATTAATCCAAACTTGGGTCAGGTTGCGATCACGAGGAAAACGAAACATTTTTAGTCCTTTTATCTTTGAACTATTGTTAAAACAGTTTTTAAAAGAACACACTGTATAAGACATTTTCAACAACAAAATAATTACATTTGAGGAAAAGGAAATATTTTTACACTTTTCTAAACCAATAATAACACCTCAAGCACAGATAAAAGCTTTTATCTGTGCCTCAAGGCTCAAATGAACTGTTGAATTAAGATCGGGTGGGAGTAGGATTGTAACGTGCGCCCCTCCACTCTTCCCCCAGATCTTCCCCTTCCGCGGGAGTACCCCCCGAGTATAGCACGCCAGCGCTAACTGGATCTGGGTGTTAGTACTACGACGAACTAGTGCAGCACTTTCGAACACACAGTCAGCTATTCGTAGTAATTCTTTTATCTGTGGTTAAACCCAAATGTATTTTTCTTGATACTAAATTATATACTTTAATTATAGGCAGGGTCGTCGCCACAACAAACAACTAGGGAGCGGGTTAAATGTAAAATTTCCCAATAATTTTTACCAGATTTCCCAACTTACAGGGGGTCTGGGGCCCTCCCTCTGAAAATGTTTGGGAAATTGACCTCTCTAAATAGCGTTTATAAACTATTTTGAGTAAACTAACCTTAAAAAAACTTGTAATTTTTACATAATTCTGTTTATCACCAGTACTGAATTAATAAAAAAACTTTATTAAATAGGTTTCCCAATTTCCCTACAGGGAGGTGACACCCCTCTATCCCACATGGCGACATCCCTGATTATAGGATTCCTTGGTTTCATCATTATTAATATTTTTTGTTCCACACCAACAACTTACCAAATTGGTTTAAACCTAAACCATCAGCAATAAGGAAACTATTCCATTAGTAATACCTGAGAGTTTATGTCTGCAGACAATTCAATTAATGTTCTATTTAAAAACAAGAGATATATTTCGCCCGTCATTTTGGAAGATTGATAAAACACACCT
Organism: Philaenus spumarius; assembly: GCA_018207615.1. Taxonomy (NCBI): domain Eukaryota; kingdom Metazoa; phylum Arthropoda; class Insecta; order Hemiptera; family Aphrophoridae; genus Philaenus; species Philaenus spumarius. The sequence goes on along the minus strand of JAGFPH010000174.1, from coordinate 180,000 downwards.
TTCATTATGCGTTGGACTACATGATTTTCAAATTATATTAGATTGCCTTACTAAAGTTTACTTGAAGGCGGATAAAGTTAATAAAAATCCGGACACCTCACAGCGTGGCAGTGAGAACGATAAAATTCCGAGGCCTTACATGCATTAAAATCTTTGAGAATAGCGTTATTGTGATTGAATTCGGTGCGTAGGCGTTTGTCTAGCTTTGGTAGTGTTTGAATTAGCTAGTGTAAAAAGTAGCAAAATAACATAAAAATAGCGATATAGGGGGATTTTTTGGATTACTTTTTATATTTTCTTAAAGTACTCGTTAAAATCTTTCGTTTGATACCCTATTATATAAAAATGAGAAAGTTTATAAAAAAAGTTGTCTATGGGACTAAATTTCTAAAAAATGCTATAACTCTTTTATTAGCCGTTGGGCGAAATTTTGGCAAACACTTTTCTGATGAAATCATATATCGGAGCAAATATACTTCATTTGTCATAAGATTATAATATAACCCTCTCAGCTGGCGCCTCGGGGTACTGGTCAATCAATAAATTACTTTTTAACATGTCCACTCCATACTGCAGCATGAAGGGGTCTGGCCGCAATAAAAAGAAGACAATGTAAGTGCTTTATATATGTTTTTAAAACAACAAAGAGATGTTGATAAAGTTGTTCTTTGGTTAGACAACTGCTCTTCCCAGAACAAAAATTGGTGACTTTGTACATTTTTAGTACATACAAGTACAGTATATGTAATAAACTCTGATGAAATCGCAGCTAAAGAAATAGTTTTAAACTATTTTCAACCTGGCCACTCATGTACGAGTGCGGGCAGTTTCCGCCATCAAGTTGAGCAGTCTTAAAAAGTTCAAATTCAAAGGAAAACTTGTGACTATGACGACTTCGTATCTGCTGTCAAAAAAACTAATTCTGGAAATGTTAAGGTAGATATTTAAAATGCAACATTTTGATTTCTTTCACTGGCCCAGTTACTTGTCTCAACAAAAACTAAAAAATTGATCAATATTGTACTTATGCGACCTTGATCGCATTAAAGCTGAATGAGGCAAGTGCCATTTGTTGTGCAAAACAATCTATGATATAATGAGAACTTCCCATGCACCACACTGCTACACGTGGATTCCCAGAAGATAAGATGAACATTTTTCAATCTATAGGTGAAATACTTCCAGAATACTGAAAACAATTTTGGAAAGATTTACCAACGCCTCAGCCAGGACTAAACTTTTTGTGACATTCCATCAGTTGAATCTAGATATAGTTGTACTTTTAACAAAGGATGTCAATTCAATTTTTATATGTTTAAAATTGTGTATAAAAAATATTATTTTTTTAAAATAAGAAAACTCTTTTTCACTAGGCTATGTCTACTTTAATAATTGTCAATTAATACTTAACAATAAATCACAATGTAAGATTATTTAAACACAACATAATTAATGGTAAATGAGTACACACTCTGTTACATATGGCACTTAAAAAACAAATAACAAAAACCATTACTTAGCAAATGTGCAAACATACAGTGAAACTTGCTTAAGTGATTTACATACATGTATCTAGTGAATGGACAAAAAATAATTATAATAGTATTATATGCAAAAATACAGCAATATGGTAAACTTTAGGTGGTTTTCTCAAAGTCCAATTTTTGGATTATGGCACTTTTCCTTAGCTGGGCAGTACAGTACATCCTTGCTTCATCTGACTAGCTTTGTACTCAAGCTATGAGGCTGCACTCTACAGAAAAAAACATCTAACATTGTGCACTATAATTTAATGTACAGAACACACACAGCAAGATTGCTAGCCCAATTATTCATTCAATAATCTGTAAATAATCTAGTGATTTTAGAGTAATTGCTCACTCGAATGAAGGTAGATAATCAATTATTCTTATTTATAAAAACACTATTACACACACGCTGTTGACTGAAGGCATTTCAATAAGAGAAGGGCAATATTTTTATACCAGTGATTTTTGAGCTATCTTTCTGTCACTGGTTGGACCTTTGTCAAAGGTTCTAGTTACCGGTACTTAACCAAACTATGCATGCGCAAATATTTGTCACGGTTTGAAATATTTGTCAGCGATTGATTACTTCGCTATCGTTTTTAGTTTCTGCTTTACAGAATTGTTACAAATTATGGTACAATTAATTGTTACAATTTAATAATAATAACAAATTAACGCAATATTTCATCAAACTAAAGAAAAAATAAAACAATTTTCTAACAAAACAGGAGTAAAACTGAAACAGTAATGGAGATCCTGGGGTAATCAAACCTGTGTTATATAAATAATTTATAACAATTCAAAGAAAAAAATCTGGGGATGTAAATTCAAATTGCAATTTATGTCATGATACTTTAGTGGAACAGAGAAACATATGTTTTTGGTAATACTAAAAATAATATACTTAGATTTTGGGCTCATGACAATGTGATTTCTTGTACACCACCAACCCATTCCACATGTATTAATATTAGTCACTGTTTGGTTTGAAACCACCGCCCACTTACTTTGATCTTACAAGCATGGGTATGATCTGTACTCCTTAGTCACTGATCCCAAACAGTCACTGGATCACCCATCTCTAATTTCAACACTGACGGTTGACTTAATCATAACACTGTGAGAATGTACAGTTCTGAGGGTTTTTAATTAACAACAAACAACATTATATAGAATTATGTTTTAATTGTTGAAACAAAACCAACATCAAGGCTATCAGACGTCCTGTAGATAACATTAGCTTAAACACTAGAATGCAAGGTTTAGTTCGCAGTAACAGTTGTACAAGTGTTTAAGGTTAGAATCATTGTTAAGGAGAATAATTGATCCAGACTGTGGAAGGAAAGTCGAGCCTTAATATTAACATTGTAACAACTAATATTATTGAATTATCTTAACATATTTATAAATCTTATAATAAAATATAACACATTTATAAACTTATTGCACCTAATGAGATTCTAAAACATAGCTAACAATTAATATCTGAAGGCAAGAATATTGGTGGTAGCTAGATTCTGTAATGAATTGTTCTGATTACAGAAACTTGATCTTTTAGGTTCGGAATGCCATTTCTTGTGTCTCTTCATGGGGCGATAATAAATTGTGACAGCGTAAAGCCTGGAGCTCATACGCAGATGCCCTTTCTCTTTTCCACTGCCGATTGGCATTCTCAGTGACCTTCATTAAGTTTGTTGACTTTGGAATTAAATGACACTTCGTTAGTCTTTTCATCTCGAAAACAATGTGCCACGCTCTACTGCAATTTTTAAAAGTAAACTCAATGTGCTTTATTATATATTAATTTGTATGCACATGTTTATTGATAGATAGAAACTAATTTATTCATTAATATTTAGTTTAAATAAATATTTTACTGGGTGTTCGACACCGGTGCTGAAGTTTGCTACACCAATGGCTCCAAAATGAACAGTGGAGTAGCGGCAGGGGTCTAGCACAGTCCTTCCCATCAATCAATCGGGTGGAGGTTGTAGCTAACGACCATTTTGCTGGGAGAAATGCTAAAAAGAGGATATAATGGAACAAAATATACATAATCTCGGACAAACAAGCTGCTGTAAAGGCACTTGAATCTTTCACCTATGAATCCAAGTTTGTGTGGGACTGATTCAAAGTAGTGAAGAATGCAGACTTGCTAGCTTTAAATTTTGCCAAATACGGAGATTTTTATCGATACTATTTATTTTAAATCCTAACAAAATTCTTCCAACAAAGTGAAAAACGTGTAATATATTTGTAATTTTGTCAATGAAACTATACGTTTACTGTAGACTGAAGACAAAGGCCTAGGCTATTCTACATGGCGCTACAGTTAAATAAATTCAAATTTTGAAAGAATTTATCAGAATAAGTAAAACAAGACAAAATTAAAAGAAAGAAAGTATTTGAGGAAAATAGCATATTTTAAAGTTATAAGTAAAATTAGAAAAGGTTTTATAAAAGAATCAATTATGATGTAATAGCAGGCAGAGGAGATCTAAAATGTGCTAAGTCAAGCAGTAACAGGAAAATTCTTGTTTAACATTGCAAAAGTTTGTCTGTGTCTCTATGTTGCTAGGGCCATTAGAACCAATGTTAAATTTTATAATTGGAAAATTTTAATTATTTTTAGTTAGTTAGAACGAGGAGAAAAACTAATTAAAATGGTATTAAAAGAAATTTAGTAGAGTCATTAGTTCAGAAATTACCTACAGAACAAAAAGTAAGACCAAAAATAAAAACTTTTAAGTTTTAAATAAAATTAAAAACCAAATAGGCCTAATAAAGACCTAGAACAGGAGAATAATAATCAACTAAATTAAATTTTCAAATAATAATAACTTAATAGGGCTTTAAAGTCATTGTTAGACCAAAAAAGACCTATAACTTTAAAGCTAAAAGGAGATTCAAGTAAAACAAAATAGGGATAAATAACTAAGGTAATAAAGAATAATTATGCAAGGTTTCAACAAAAAGTCATTATTAAAAACAGTGTAATTAAATAATTGAAAGGGAGAATTTTCAAATCAACTAAAAGGGGAAATAATGATAAAAAATGTATTTTAAATTGTATAACATGTTATAAATTAGTAAACACGTTCGCTGCTAAGGACGCACAAGTGAACTTGACACTGAACACTATGAGGAGCGGCCGACGTACATGTGCGCTCAGCTCTAACGTCGTATTTGGCGGTAAACTATAGTCCAGCTGTTAGTGAAGGAGGTTATGAGATATTGCAGTTTTGTTGGTAACATATTCAATAACATAAAACACACTTTCATTTTGAAGTGAAGTGTTTATTGCTGTAATAACATCCATATGTAAGATAATGATGAACCTGGTCCATCTCGCAAGAGAAAATGTACCGAAGTGCAATGTATTGACTCTAAAAAACTTAAGATAAGTGAATTGGACGACCTTTATATTGATTCTGTTGAATTTTGTACATATTTGTAAAGAAAAAAAAATATAATATAATGTGCGCCCAAAGCAGCACCTATAAAAAAAAGAGAAAATTTTAAGCCTATTTGCTATGGAAGCACATGTGCGCCCGCTTTAAAATACTAGTGATTATTAAGTGGGAAGGTTCAAAAATAAAAAATAAAGTAATTTTTACTCATGTAGGCTATAAATATAAAAGTTTCAATTTTGCCATTTTTGGCATTTTAGCCTACGGATTAGTAGAATTTATAATAATCCTAATGGAACAAATATAACCTTAATGATCTGATGATGGGCTCACGCAGCCTGAAACCTAAGTAATCATGTTACCAACAATGGATTAGTGACGTACCAAATAAAAGGTAACAATAAATTTATTTAAATATAAAAGGTCGGCTCTTGGTGTAGGAAATACGGAATTTGGGTAGCAGTGAATATGTTAAAGGTATTGTAATATCGCGTGAGATGTGAATAAAGTCAAAATGGAGGGGAACTAAAAATCAAAATCGGAAACGCAAAGTCAGGCTTCAGTAAACCGATGATATCGGGAGAACTAAAGCAGCTACCAAAGATCCAAAGTCAGTTTTGTTCGTTTGGAAACAATCTGAAGAAGATAGAAAATTTCAAATTAGGCTAAATAAATTCCAGGAAAAAAAATTTCAAAATTTAACAAAAACTTTCGGAGCGGATAGCATGGTAAATAATGGGAATACGACTACAATTCAAAGAGCTAAATGAGCAGAAGGTCGTCACGAACAATATGAGACCATCAAATCCAAATTTGGGCCTAGGAGGAAAAAATTATGGCGGTTTTGGAAATGCAAGCCATAAACATTAGATTTTCATGAAGGGACAAGAATTGGGACATACCAGAGTTCGACTCGGGGAGAGAGGAGGAAGATATCACGCCGGAAGTCAAGAGTAGGGCTAATTATAAAAACGAAAACAATGCGATATCGAACAATTAATCACCGACTTACTAATTTTAAAGTTACAGGATGAAATACAAAAAATCAACGAATATTTTAAACCTAAAAGGTATAACTAAAACGGTTGAAATAAAAGTTTTGCCACGTTTAACAATGGGAAACCTCTTGAAATCTCAAAGGGAGGGGGCAAGAAGCCTACAGATAGAGGTGTTTCGAGTTAGTTGAGTCTGAGACACCGTAAAGACACCATGTTCTTCAGAGATCCAAAAAGGGCTTTCCAGAGGCTAGCTGAGAGAACGACTACTTTGGAATACTCGCAAAAGTAGCGGACTTGGAGTGTCATCAACATAAGTCAGAGAAAATAAATCTTGAAGAAAACACAAAAAATTGTAATATTTTTGACACCACTTGGTCTGGATTGACCCTAATTTTGATTATTAAAAATTAGGCTATTATGCCAACCCAATATAAAAAGAATTCAAAAATGTTCAAACAAATAAGTAAATGTATCAAAGTCCTTAATGTACGCCACATCGTCTCGTTCTACGCATATCTTTAACATCTGCGATAATATTTTCCTCAGAGTCGAAGGTTTCTAATTTTACCAGCGATAGATCGTAGACCTTTGAGTTTTACCGTCTCTTCGTCTCCATTCGCTGCAACAGGCTTGGACAGTTTGTTTTCTTGTAAGCTCTGAAATAAAAGAAACACTCAGATCAAGTAAAAATACTATACAGGTAAATCTGGCCAAGTG
>JAGFPH010000174.1:144968-166628 GCA_018207615.1 Philaenus spumarius | reverse complement strand
AGCAGGTGTATTTTAGTACACTTCCCCAAAACAAATAGTACTATTTACAATGAGCATTGTTTGCTAAATGTTTGGTGCAAGTTCATTTTTTGTATTCGGTTTTCAGTGTTGATGATATGAAAACGAATAGGAACAAATTCCTCAGAATATCATGCTAAATATTGAGAGGAAACAACATGTTCACTTTTCAGAGTTTAAAATCCCCGAGTCCATTTAATTAAACATACATCACACTTCCTATAATCCAGCAGCCTCACTCAATCCTGAATTTCAAGTTTTAGATTTTACCAGAACAAACTAGGCTCACTTAAATATGAAATAAATCAAATTTTATTTAAAAATCTAAAAATTTGGAATCACACCCTTTGACTAATTTTAAACTTAAAAATAGACTTAAAATATTCTTTAAAAAAGGAACATGGGTGGTATTTTTTTGTAATTTTTGACAAAATTACTATTATAGTGCTTCTTAAAAGCAGATACTTTTTAGTACTCTTTAAAAGTAGGCTATATTTTTTTTAGTACTTTAAAGACTTTTAACATACTGCTGAAGATGACCTCATGAAAAAAAAACTGCTTCAACAAGTTGGAGCGAAGAAAGGCTCCTCAGTTTTTGGTAGTAACATGGTTTATTAACGACTTCACAAAATGGCGAGGAATTCCGATCGGATTGTTTTCAATTGTTTATCGGGTCAAATCACACCTTGATTTGTGGGATATAGCTGAGGATTATCATGACCAAGTAATAAAAACAAATTGTAAAAATGCTTATTTCTGACTCAATTTCACGGACATATATGTACCGAATTCTTACTGTAATGAAACACTAATACTGCATCGACAGAGCTTATAAAAACTGATGTATGCACCGGGCCTTGCCATAACTTGTTAACAAGTTTTACAAATAAAATTTAAAATTGAACTGGACTTATGAGAAAGAAGCACTATATAAAGAATAACATCACAGTTCTCATAACAAAACGTGTAATATTCAAACGAGTTTCGATCACCAAGTCATCATCATCAGTGAGGGTCAAGGCTTTAATGTATACATCGAATGTCTTCATGTGTACAGCAATGTCTCTGTCTATGACACTCGGTTGCGACACTTGTGTCAGTGTCGAAGGAACCGTCTTGTCTACAGCTCATATTAGTGTGTCTCTCCGAGTGTATCAAGTTTCGAGCAAGCAGAAACTTTTCGCTAGAGCGCCGGTGAAAACATGACTCGTTTGTCGTCAAACGAAGAAACCAAATTATTAATTTTACATGTTGAGAAACAACCAGAACTCTGGAATGTTACCAGTTTAGATTATACAAATTAAAGAAACAGCTGCTTTGGAAAATTTGGCTGTGCAATTTAATACAAATGCATCAGAAGTATGCAATAATAATAATAATTTACAATTATTGTAAGCGCCAGTTGTTGTCTTCTTTTTATCCAATCTTTTTTTCCAAAGTTTTCTATTTTTAAGTCAGCGTTTTTTAACAAACATGCACGATACTATGACTGCTGCAGCACAACATTTATCCAAAGTATTTTGTAAAGGACTGAATGAATTGTAAAGTGTACAGATAAAGTGTCGCAAACTGCAATGTGCAATGTGGACACATCAGACACTCGAAGTGCGACACCGAGTTTTAGACACTGATCTAGACATTAAAATTGCTCGTATGGACACCACTGACATTAGTGTCTACATTTGTGTCGACAGTAAGTGCCGCCGAGTATACTAGCATTTATTGATATAAACTTATACCAACTTAGAAATATGGTTCTTAACTATATACAGGCAGTGGCAGTAGAGTCGTGGTCTAAAACTGAATGAGAAAACAGTATGGGATATTGATTTAAAAGATTAAAAAAACATAACTATATATATAAATATAAAAAGAAACAAAGCCACAATCATACATTATAACAATATACTGATACCATTATACAGGGTGTTCATTTGAAAACTACAAACTCGTATTAAAAGACTGATAGCCCAAGTATCAAAATTCTGTAAACGGGAGTGGGGAATTTATTCTGACTAATTGGGGGAATAAAAAAAAATTCAAAATGGGAGTGCTCATCCCCATGCCCCCCTTACCCAAAGTCAAAATTTTGAAATGGCAATGTATACCTTGTGACACTTCAAATTGAAGCTCATAAAAAATGCTGTATTTTGGTGAAATTTTTTTTTTAAATTGGCCAAGTCGTTTGGTATCAGCAGCCAATAATGTTATTTCTTACACAACAATTACTAACTAGCCTACTACTTACTGCTATTAACACAACACCATTACTTACTGAATGCAATGATGTTGCCAAAAAGCCAAAAATATTTGTTTAACGTAACAATTGCCAATTTTGTTATCAGTATTTGTAAGTGATAAGGACAAGTAAATATCTTATCATTCTTTTATTTTCCTTATCTACAGTATTTTTGGAGACTGGTCTGGTAAGTGGCTATCTCTGGACATATTTTTAGTTTCAACACACCAAAGGTCGCCAATTTGGGAATGCAGTTTAATTTGCTCAGTGACAGTGGCGCATGTTGTACGACTTGCTTCACAAGGAAAATGGTTTACAGTCTTCGAGAAAGAGTTGTGATTATTTTTATCTACGGATCAGAGAATAAGTGTGCGAATAGAACTGCTAACGCATTCAACACACTACATCCTCAAAGGAATGTGTCACCTAGGTACATAATAGATTTAGTTACAAAATTTACTGAAAGTGGTTAGTTTAATAACAAGAAAAGGTCTGGTAACAGAGTTGTAGACGAATTACATCAAATTGAAGTGATTCATAATGTTAATGGTTGTTGTTGTAATTGTTGAGTAAGAAATAACATTATTGGCTGCTGATACCAAACGGCTTTTCCGATTTCAATTTTTTTCACAAAAATACAGCCTTTTTTATGAGCTTCAATTTGAGGTGTCACAAGGTATGTGTTGCCATTTAAATGTTGACTTTGGGTAGGGGGGGGGAGGCATGGGGGTGAGCACCCCCATTATGAATTTTTTTTTGTTCCCTCAATTAGTACTATGCACTCCCGTACAGAACTTTGACAATTCGGCTATAAGTCTTTTAATACGAGTTTGAAGTTTTCAAATGAACAGTCTGTATAAGCGGCACTGTCCTGACTGAATGACTATTTAAGATAGAAATACAAAAATTTAAAGGTATATTCTTATGGGGTCATGGTATTTTCATTTTACAATGTAAAATAGTAAAAGCTTGAAGGTTTACGCCCAACCCTACTACAGATAAAACAACTGTTCGGATCAAACGCTTAGCAACACATGTTTGTTTACATTCATCATCATAACAACCAACTTGGCAAATTTAGAATCAGTTTAGTATTATTCACATCCAACAGCTTTTATAGGTTAGATTAACAAGTTAAAAGGAAACACAAACCAAAATCAACGAAAAATGCTTACAGTATTATAATTCAGTTCAAACATCCGTTGTTACATATTATAAATAAAACAGCTGATTTGGATCAAAAATGTTTCTTGATTTGGATCAAAATGTGAGTTGTCCCTAGATCTCAACTCTTAATATTTTCTCAATCGAGATAATTTGTATAAAAACCCTTCCTGTTTACATCTTGAACTCTTGCACACCCTTATACATATTAATTTCCAACACTAAATCCATACAATCCAACTGAAATATGAAAAGCATGCCACAAAATTAATAAAAATAGTTAGTTTTCGGATCATGTACTTTTAGAAAACGTTCTACAAAAAGTACAATCAACTCCTTTCCATAAATGGAACAAACTCACGTGTACATCTTAGCTGTTTCAGTTAGCCGTGAGACAGTCTTTCAATCTAAAACAAGAATATTATAGCGGTTCAAATTAGATTTTATTTGGATAAATTCGGAGGGTTTCAGAAAGTTCTAAGCCTGATATGTGTGTAAACTTTATATTTAAAATGTTCAACATCTTTATCTTCTCCTAAAACCAATTTACTCATTCAAGTTTCAAATTTTTTTTTCAATTTCCAGACACTTCCTGACTTGTTTAACAAAATTTCCCTTACTCTCAACATTTCAAATAAATCTAGAGTCGTTCTTATAAATTATATATTATTAATGTTATTAATAATATATATTAATTATATGTTACTAATAATAATATATATTAATAATATATAATTAATACGGTCTCCAACATGCCCATAGACATCCTTACTCCTCTTTTTTTATTAAAACAAAATCAATTAGGCCTATAAAATCAGAGAGCTGAACATCAAAAAGTTCTAATAAAAAAGAAAGTTTTAAATACTTTATAATAAAAAAAAAACAATGCCAACTTTAACATTGTTGATAGATTGACTTCGGATAAGAATTGAACTTTTTATTAAAAAAAGTTTCCCCGACTTTTGGCCTATTTTTTTAAACTTCCCTGAACCAAAATCGATTTCCCAGACTTTCCAGGACTGTGGGAAACATGTTATTCCAGCGATTCTTTAACATTAGTAGACAGTTAAAAAAAAATATTCCTTCCAGAATATCTTCATGCCTTCCAGTGGATAAGGAAGAACATGGATGGAATTTTTTAGTAATTCTTGTCAAAAGTACTTTTTTTAGTTCTTTTTAAAATTACACTATTTTTTTTACTTTTAACCCTTAAAGCGCTAAGCTAAAATATGGGCTACTGCACATTTAGAGTAGAAAATATATATTTTCTCAATGTACTTTTAAAATTTAGATTCTTAGGGTTAAGTTACACACAAAAAATACCCAACTAATTTAAAATTTGTTTAAATAGTTTTTATGAATTAAACAAAATTCAAACTAAACTTTGCAGAATTTACAATTAGTCAAAAACTAATTACATAAAAGCAATACTTGTTGTTGTCTAAAAATAAATAAATTACATACTAAACAAAGAAAAACAAGAATTTATACAAAACTAGAACTTTGGAATGAATATCAGTTAGCTCAAAGTACAAACAAGAAACAGCCGCGCTGAGAACACTTGCGATAGTAAATCAATCTGCTCTGGCGATAGAACGCAGACCGATAAGACATCACAGACATTGCTTATATTTTTTATTTTGTCCAAACATACTCAAAGAACATCACTGTGCACTCTGTTGGAAGTTTAGTGAACTATTGAATGATCTAAGCATTTGTTTGTGTATTTGCGTTTAAAGACGTTAACCGCACTTAGATATTGGGTCGTGCCGCGTTTAAAAGTGTAGGCCGCACGTTAAGGGTTAACACTGCTAGAGATGGCCTCATGAAAAAAACTGCTTCAATAGCTTGTGTTACAGCTAGTTGGAGCAAAGAACCGGGCGAAAAGGGGGGCTCAATGATATGAATTTTCTACATTATTTTTCATTTCCCTAGCCGTAGGAACACTATGACATCAAGTACGGTAGTTAGGGTCGATGGACGTCGGATAGTATAACATAAGATGAGTGTTTAAAGTCTCACACGGTACAATTAATGGAATTATTAAGTGTTAATTTCTCACCAGTCTCTGACACAATTCTGCCACTTGAGAAGAAATATATTTAGTAAACTCTGTGGATAAGTCCGTGAAGATAGTCTCATGACGTTCCATTAGGAAATATAAAACTCTCTTAGACAAGTTAGGATCACAGCTGGAATGAGTCAGTTTGGCTGGTCTCAATATCTTGTTGCTGAAGCGAAGGAATATCTGCAAACAGTAAAGGATACTTTTAAATAATCCACAACATTTCCAGAGGGGAGCAGGCAAGGAAGGTAGCTGCCCCTTCCAAAATGGTAATTTCTTAAAATGTAAAATGAACGCTTTAAACTGTTTTGAAATAAACTACTAAAAAATAGAAACACTCGCACTATCTGTAAGAAAGAATTACAAGTTCCGGTTTTAGAACAAAACTACACAAACAAAACATAGCTGACAGTCGGCATCATCAACAAACGGCCTTCTAAATATTAACGTATAAAGTTTATCTTCAATTACTGTATAAATGGATAGAATATTAAGTGTGAAGCCACATCTATTATGTGGTATAAGTTTAAGAGATTGGATTATATTTTAATCGTTAAAAAGTAGTAATGTTTAGTTCACAGTATTTAAAACTTTATTAAAAATGTTAAAGCACACGAAGTAAAAGTATAAAAATTGATCAGCTAAAATTTTAACTCTCTCATCTGTACAATAGGAATCATAATTAAAGTTGGATGTTCTCTGTTTCTTCAAGTCTATTTGAATCTGCCTGCTGCTGGAGTGGGATGATCACTGTTTTTATGTTTGGACAAGTACATAAGTTTTATGCTTGGAATGTGTGAAAGAATTGCAACACTTTTTTGTGAAGATCTCATGATGGTAACTCAGTTTCACTGAAACTGATTATCTGTGTAATAATAAGGATTGTTTGGAAGGAGAAAATAAGTGAATTAATTATAATAATTAGATAACTTTTGTTGTTAAATCGTGGAGACTATTCGCATAAAGGTTATTTTACATTAACTAGGTCTTAAGGGTTGTGTCAAGAGTGAAATCAATCGATGAAACCGTATTAGAGATTAAAATGTTAAAAATACCAAAATGGCAGCTAGACGGAAAACGGAGCAGTTTTGATTATTATGACTATTTTTAAACTCTTGAACTGAATAAAAAAAATACCAACTGAACACATAATAGGAGTTTTCAATTTGCACGCGTAGTAGGCTCACTGTCTCGACGTATCTGTGTTTTTAACTGCATTCGTTATTTTTCTGTGTTTATGTATACTAATTATGTTGTGATAAGTGTATTTTATTACAGTAGAGTCCCTCTAATCCGAACTAATTTTGACCGAACACTGTTCGGTTTAGCGGGAATTAGGAATATGCGGATTTCATAAATAATATCAACGTATTGATATGTTAATGGGTAAATATTGTGCGGGGGCATCTGCTAATGTCAGCTCTATACAGCGTTGATCGGCTTATTAACAGGTTCGGTGAAAGTCGGAAAGGAAATGCATTTCCTTCGACGACTCATAGCGCTGAGACATTACCTACCCCTCTCCCTCCCGCATTTTAAACATACAGTAAAACCTCTTATATCCTGATCAATGTGGCGCCGGGCGATCCGGATATCAAAAAATCCGGATTTGAGAGAGGTTTTTTTTTTAATATGGGTAAATTGGTTGAAATTAGGGATGGGTCGATTCTCGATACCGATTTTCGATACCACCGATACTTTAGCTTTGGTATCGGTATCGAGAATCGATAGCCGAAACTCGATACCGATTACCGATACCAAGAAATACTCAGTTGTCAGAACTGCCCGTTCTCGTATAGACTCCGTGAATGTAATCTCCGGTATTTGCAATCGCATTCTCTACAGAAGAATACATTTTAACTCAATTCAGCATTTAACAATAAATATCAGTAGGGAAAATGTAAAACATTATTAATTTTATGTAAGTAGACATTTTCCCCAGTAAAATGTTTTAGGCAATTGTTTCCTTTCTTAAGTAAACGCTTCTTGTTTTATTTTTATTCATGCGTAGGCTGTTATTTGTACACAAGAAGTCTAGAGTAGGCTCAATGTCAAACACTTATTGATTCGTTTGTTATCGTGTCTATAGAATTAGGGTGTCTACTGTGAAGAAAAATAACACATTTTATAGATCGGTAACAAAAGTATTTAAACTTTAAAGTAATAATTTTATTTGTTTGAAATCGGGTAAAACTTGTTGGGACTTACGTTACCCGTGACTTATGATTTTTATGGGAGTCCCGACGGAATTCCTTTGTTTTACTTTTTACAGCCCAACTCAAAAAACATCATTCGCTACTGCAGTATTTAGTTGAAAATATTCATTTTTGATAGATATATTTATTATTTTTTACTACGCCGGATATCGGAGGTTTCGGATATGAGAGGTTCGGATTAGAGAGGTTTTACTGTATTTATGAATCATTGCACTGAGCACTAGTCTAACTCGATTCGACGTTCACCGTGCAGTACAGGTCTTACGGGAGCTAAGTCGTGCTACTACCATTACAGGGAACATCGCGTTTATTGTCATGCTGGTTGCGTCAACTTTCCGAGCATTGCATGGGAGTTGATGTTTTTTAGTTGGCTACTATCCCTGAGACTGTCGTTTGGTTAACACAGCTTATGGGCGCTCTGTACTGCACGGTGAATGTGGAATCGAGTGTAGTCGTATCTAGTTCAGTGTATACTCTAAGGACTTTGATAAACTGTGTGCGCTTAATTGCAAATCTTTGTTCCGTGAGTGTTGAGTTACTTTACCGAGTCACTGTGCCTTATTTATGTTCGTAGTCCTTGACGTCAACTGTTAAACATTAAACATGGCAAGTAAACGAAGTCATTCTTCGTGTACTTTAAAGAAACACTTCAATTTAACTTGAAAACTCTATTTAACTATTTTATATAACAATAAATGTACATTTTTTTACGACACATCTTTTTAATTTCTCAAGTTTTTTAAGTTTAAAAGATCGGTATTTTTTCTGAACTCTGTTTGGATTAGCAGGACTCTACTGTATTTTATTTTTCTTTATTGTAACTAAACAGTTTATAAATTGCAATAGACAGTGTCAAGGATTAAACATGACAGAATACAATGCAATACATACAATTAAAACTTTAGAATGCCCATATCAGCCAAACCATATTTTTCAACATTACAGAAGGACTCTACCTTTAGCTATCTCTCCGTAACACTTTTAAACTGCTCAATAGAAACCACTCTAGCACTCTCT
The DNA here is from genome assembly GCA_018207615.1 of Philaenus spumarius. Taxonomy (NCBI): domain Eukaryota; kingdom Metazoa; phylum Arthropoda; class Insecta; order Hemiptera; family Aphrophoridae; genus Philaenus; species Philaenus spumarius. The sequence continues at coordinate 157,909 of JAGFPH010000174.1, read as the reverse complement.
GGTAATTTATTGAATAATCTAACACCAACATTTTCATAACTTATTTGTGTTTTATTTAGCCTAATATATTTACTGTCTATACAGTTTGTCTTGTACAGTAGAGCGTCGAAAATCCGAACTAATTGGGACCGAGGGGGGTTCGGATTATCAATTTGTTCGGATTTTTGAAAACAACCAAGAAAAGGCCATTTAGGCTAAAATATATGTCCTTTAATTGATTAAAGTGGTTAAACAGTACAAACAGTAATGTAATTACAATACAGTACGTAAGACTACTTACATATTATGATTTAGAAGAACTTGCACGTACACAGTAGGGCCAACATGATTACACTTGTAACTCTCAATTACAGTACAGTACATAATTAAAAGTTCACATGTACATTATAGTTAACACAAACAAAAAATAAAAAAAATACTGTATACTACACTACAGTATGTACGACACACTGTTATAATGATTACACAATGAGAAATGAATGAACTTTCTGTGTGTATACTGCTAGCGCTACAGCAGCTTTTTAGCTTGAAAATACTGACAGCCAGTCTGTTGTGAGGGCGTGTGAGAGCAAGAATTAAGAAGTGTTTTAAAAGAGATAATAATGACATCTGCGATACAAATTTTTGTGAAATTTTTAACGAAGCAATAATTGGAATTTGCGAAAACGAAAATAAAATTTTTGCAGGGACTGCCTCAGAACGCTTTCGGATTTTTGACGTTTCGGATTATTGATGTTCGGATTATCGACGCTCTACTGTATTATGATCATGAATATAACTTCATAAATAAAATATTTTTTAATTTTCCTTCACAAAAACAAGACAGTGAAGTATGACAAGGCAGTGTTAAAACTTTAATGCGTCAGAAATGAGGCTTTAACTTTATGACAACCGTCATCGAGAGAACTGACTGATCATGAGGCTTGATGATAAAACCACAGTGCATAGAAACTGCGGGAGCCTTTACAAAGTGAGTGATTACTAGACAAAAAATAGGTAAATAGTAATGAATTGTTTTATTTTTTTAAATTTTATTTTTAAAGGAGAAAAACCTGGGTGGTTATCATAGCCTGGATAACGAAGAGCATTCGTATAATGCTCATACGATCACACACACGTATAAAACTAAACTTTTAATTTACTCACACTACAGATAAAATAACAACGATAACAACAATAATTACACAATAACAACTTGTCACAGGGCTGAATAGTAGTAAATAGACAGTAAACATATAATATTATTAAACCTTATTTATACAAGGTGGCAAAAAAGTCACTTGACACTGCTTTAAACAAATACTGAATTTATTACAGGCAATACTTACAATTATTTGTTTGTTTCGAACTGTTTTCCTTCTTCATTAATGCATCAAGTCTTCTGGGAACACTGTTACATACTCTATGGCATAGTTCGTTATCTCTGTTCAAATCATGGAATGCATAGCATATTGTCTTTCAATTCGACAATGGTCTGCGGCTTTTTAGAATAAACAGAGTCCTGGACGACACCCCATAGCGTGATATCTGGTGAACGTTGAGGCATGTCAATATCTGCCCTTCGACCGATTACTCTTTTTTCGAAAGTTTCGTTCGAATAATCGCGGACTGCAGTGGCATAATGCGGTGAAGCGCCATCATGTTGGAAGTAAATTTCCTGAAAGTTTTCAGCACACGCCATGAGTTTTGGTACCATATAATTTTGAAGCATATCCAAATATTTATCTCCTGTCCACTGTTCCTTCAAAAAAATATGGTCTAATGATGATATTGCCACCAAACACTCACACCAGGTTGATTGAGTTGTTGCTCTAACAAAAGGTTTTGATTTTCAGTATACCAGTAAGTACAGTTATGTCTGTTAACTTGTCCGCTTAACTTAAAATCGGCCTCATCGGACCTCACAATTTGACTGAATAACTGAGGATCATGTGTTGGTTAATCATCAATTCACAAAACTGAAGACGTAATAATATAATAATAATAATTGCATTTATTAATATTAACGTAAAATACATAAAAAAATTCAATATTTCCATAACAATAAAATAAAAAACCTTAACCATACGAAAGATAATTAAATGCAAACTATAGCATGACCGTAATCGTCTGCCAGAATAGCGATTGCCTTACCTCTAGTCTAATACACAATGCTCATTTACAATATTTACTTACATACTAAACTTCCAACTATAAAATCAAATTAAATATCCATGTCTTTTTTAAACAAATCCGCAAAACAAATGCTCTTAACTGTATTAAGATAAATATTTTATTTCAAAAAAATAACTGAATGTTAACATATTGCCTACCAACTATTTATTTTTTTGTGTAATAAAGTATTTACTTTATTTATAATTTATTTTGCGATAGGTGCGATTTATGCGAAATCCCGTGGTTGGTTGTGAAAAACCGTGAAATGCACGATTTTTTGCAAATAAGCCGATTTTTCGCAAAATTGGTAATTTATTACGAAATTCGTAAATATAGATTGTTTCCAAAATGGCGTAAATACTATCCATAGCTTATTTCTTTATTATATAGTTTTATTAATGCATTTTTTCATAAAAGAATACAATTAAGACAGGTTATGCTTAGTCCTATATTTCGTTTCTGTATACAAAGTTTTAAGACGCCATTTTAACGGATTGGACTGACATGTAAACAGTTTACTTTGATTGCATGATAATCGATTGTATACCGATCGCAATCGACTTTAAACATCCTGACGACAATAAATTTTCATATTACTATTAGAAATTCAAATTTTCCACCATTCCATATTTTCCAAAAATAGTAAGTTGTACAGTATAGGCTATAATAATGAAATTACTTTACGAACATAGTTTCGGTTTCTGTTTTAGGCGCAGTGGCCACCGAAGATTTACATTAGGTACAGAGCAAAACCGAACTCCATTTTAACTTATGTAGTGGCCACCGGGAACGTGATGATCGGTGACCTCGACTACATAAGTTAATATGGGGATCGACTACGTTCGACTCGTTTGAACCGATTTACAAAGCGAGTATGTAATAACCCCGCGATCGAATGAACAAAAATGGCGTGTTTACCGGTCAACTACTTTCGGGGGGCCACGCCTACATAAGTATTTTTTCAGTTTTTCCGAAGAAGAGAAAGTTTTTCGGAGACGAGAAGAAGCCTATATTTGCGGGTGCAAGGGGTACGTGACACTAATAATTTGCCGATCCGAATTTCTGTTCGGATCATATCGCAAGTTCGTGGCACTGCATAACCAAAGCAATGACATCGAATATATGAATAATTACTGTCGCTCTACCCATCACAATCGCATCCTTAGCGCTGAATAACCGATGTAAAACTATTCGGGTTGGATTCAGGGCTTTTCTTATGTCTCGCGGACAGTAAAAGAAGTCCTGACGGCCAAACATTATTTATTTCGTTTTTAGTGAGCAGTGAGCTATGATTTCGAATTCCGTTTTACAATTAAACGTTAAACGTTCATTTTATGAAATTAGTTGAATTCTATTAATTTGTGCTTAGTTTTTCATTCGTGATGTATATTTTCTTGTAATTATATTTTTTATTTTTATTTTCTATAAAATTATATTTTACAGGGTTGCCACAGACCTGGAAAGTCAGGGAAAATTTTGGTAATGTTTTAGTTTGTGTAAATTTTGTGTTTGAAATATTTTAGTTTAGGTTTTAGTTCCTATGTGAGGTTCTTCGAATTTCAATTTATTTTGATACTTGTAAGTACCTTGCAAAAATGTAACTTGCATTGAAGTTTATTTTATTTTTTAGTTCCTCGGTGCAATTAATTCATTTGAAGCACATTTCATGAAGTAGTCATTGCTTCACATACAGTAATAATTTAGTCAGAATTGCCTTTATTGTATTTATATTATTTTGTATTTATTGTCCTATATTTTATAGCATGTAAGTTATATACTACTTATATATATATATTTTTGTATAAACTCTCTGAATTCTTAGTTTTCTAACTAATTGTTGAATTTTTTGTGGGACCCTGATTTAAAAAAACTTCAGTTTGTAACTAAGCTTTTTATATTGATTATGAATGAGTAAAAAATTCGGAAGAATAAATGCTATTTTCAACAAAATAGAAGCTACTTTTCCAGAAAGTAAATGCTATTTTTTCCGGTCCCTATTTATAATTGTTATAAATATATATATTCTATTTCTCAGGACTAAATAAATTTATAGTCATAGCACATATTAATAGATTTTATACAAAATTATACATACTGTATTTTTCTTAACTTATTCTAAACAAACAAACACAAAATTTAACATTTCAGCAATTTAAAAATCTATTTTATAATAATTATAATTGGTAAGCACGTTAAGCACACCCAGTTCCTCCCCTACCCACGAAGTCCTAACAGTAACAAATAAATAACTAACATCTCTCACACAACCATAACATTTAAAAAAAGAAAACACATGAAAACCAGGTATACAAAAACATATGAAGACATATATTTATTTAAAACTAATAATTAAACTCAGTTATCAAATTATCTCTGATTTTCTGAAAACTGAAGACGACGATCTATGTCATCTTCAAGGAGCCCATGTACTAAATGTGGAATGTAAACTTTAAATTTAAGTGTGTGTAACATTCTTTGCACAGACCTTCGTGATAACTCCAGCTCGGAAGATAATCGTCTGGTTGATTTTAGTGGCCTTTGAGTCACAGCTGAATATACCCTCAATTTATTTTCTTCTGTTGCGACTTTTACTGGGTGGCCAGATCTTGGTGCATCCATAACAGATCCATGATGTTTTAAACATGTCAAGCTGACTAGACCGATTGTTGTGTTTGCATTGCCGCCAACTTGACAACACACAAAATTATCAATATTTTGTATACCAATATCATGGGCTAAAGCTATTATACTACTTCTTGCTGTCAATTTGTTTACCAACTGTCAAGTGACATTTGCACCACCCTGTATGTAGACATAAGGTCGGGTGGCTGAATTACAGTAATGAAAGTACAACGTAAATTGTGCATGTTAATTCAATAAGGTAATGTATTCATACCTGACTCGAATGCTGCGAGTGTCTGTATAAATGATTCAGGAACTTTAGCACAAGGGAAACAGTACTCCTGCATTCTGGTGGCATCAGTGTGAAGACCAGAAGATATACAGAATCTGCCAAACAGAGAGTGGCTGGCAAGAGACTAGTACCTGTAACAATTTGTATGGCTCAAACTACTGTTTCCCTATACTATATCAATCAATCTTTATTAACCCTTTTAGATAAATGTTAAATTTGGGCAGGTCATAGTGATACTCAAATTTAAACGTGATAATAATATTAATCATTCAACAAAACATACATTTTCCCCATTTTTACAAATTTATATTTCTTAAAAATCAATTTTAAATATTAAAATTACAACATTTTAATAAAACTTATATTCATAAAATTATGATAGCAGAATCAACTTCTATAAAAGCGAGCGTCCGTACGTCAGTACCAATGTAATTCACCCATCATCTGTAATACTTGAACAAAACCTAGCGTAGATTATACTTTGGGGTTATTTTAACAACTTCAATCAATAATTAATATCTTGTGAAGTTGATTCTTTTAAATATGAGTTGTAGAACTAATGTAGGCTATAATACGTTATTAGATTTTCTTTGAGGTTATACAATGAATATAAATACAACCTTTTGTCATCAAAATATTAATTTATACCAAATTTATAGACGAGGTAACCATTCGTTTTACTTGGGAAACATTCATACATCTTCGTATAACATATAAACATTATTCGATTATTAATTTCTTTATTATAAATAATTATAAGTAAGTATAATATTAATAACTTCTAAATAATTTGACATATCAAAATTAAATAAAAATCTATTAAATTAAAATATAATATCGTTATCTTTATTTTGATATACAGAGTGTCCCCGAACTCTCGGGACCCCTTTCGTGGATATTTTCCTGGGATCCAGACAAACATATTTCACAATATAAACATGGGTCTACGGTGCTTATTTTTCGTCTGTCTGTATGTGTTTTTTTACAAAATACTTAGTATTTTTGGAAGTAGGAAAGATATTGACTTCAAACTTTGTATACCTATTTGTTGCGTAACCTTTTATCACTGTACGAAAAACAAGAAAATTATTTGAAATATTTTCAAAATGGCGGCCGTTTCTAATTTTTAATGTCAAATATCTCTAAAACCGCTAACTTTACAAAAAAAATTACAAGAGCCAAAAAGTTTACTTTTTTAATGACAAACACAATGGTTTTATTATTTTATCTGCAGCTCAAAAATTAACAGAGATATTTACAAAAATAGGAAAAATGTATTTCTTGGTAATTGTCAACAATATCCAGAATTACTCTAGAAACAAAATAGGACATGTTTTAGAATAGAAACAAAATCCTGTAAATCATGTTTTTTTTTAGACCGAATTTGCATTTTGGGTCAAATATCGCAACAATTACTGCAGTTACAGAACTGGGACCTATTTTATTAAGTTTATCTGCTCATTTTACGTAAATTAAATTAAGTTTTACACCTTATTTAACGCCCTACATATTTCAATAAGGATTCGTTTCTGTGAGTAATCTGAAACACAGGTGAAATATTTCGCCAGCTGTAACTCTCTAACGAAGCATTTCCGGACCTATGAATATATGAACTTTTTTCATTATTTCTTGCTAGTGGAGCTCAGAAATTGCTGGGAACATTATGCAAATAACTTATTATTTTAGCTCATAATATAATTCCTTTTGTTTATTGTGCAAGGTTTTGGCATTTTCAATACTAAACGTTATTCCAACACGAAAAATGTTTTATAATATATGTGTTCTAGCACAAAAACATATGATCTATCCAAAACACACAACAACATAAAATCGATATTTTTGACATTTATTCACTAAAACTGCTGTACTGGAAATTTTACTCATGTATCATAAGGTCATTTTTCCTGCGGCTCATCACATATATATATTAGGGGTCTGCGGGTACCCGAATTTTCGGGTTTCGGGCGGGTTTTTTTCACTACCCGATGGTCGGGCGGGTCCGAAATATACGTTAAAACTCGGTCGGGTATTTTCACGTACCCGATAGATTCGGGTAGTGAGAAATTTCAGTACCGATGATCTCGGGCAGTGAGGAATTCAGTACCCGATAAATTTGGTTAGTGAGGAATTAAAATAAATAATGAAATTTTCTTATATTTAAAAACAAAAAATGTCCGATCTTCTTTATTGTTATTATAATCCCAACAACGATTTCGACTCGACAAACGGAACAAAGATGGAATCAAAAATGTCACGTTGGTTAAAACAGCTAGTCATCTGTCGTTTACTTCAAGTCCCGTAGAAAACACAATAATATTATGATAAAAAAAGTCAAATTACCTAAAGAGTAAAGGCACGACTTGTGTTTTATGTGCAAACACTACTGTAATAATATCGTCTTATTCGTCTTACTAATCCGTGCATAGGCACACTCGTCCAGCCTATTATTATCTATGTAGTATAATTCGATACTTGGGAAATGACTAATCGATCATTTTTCCAGAATTTTTACGAGAGAGCCTTTTCTCCGACAAGTGACAACTAACTGCGATATGATAATAATTTGGCTTTCTAAACTAAGGTCAACATTTCGGCTTGCAAACAAGTATGTTACCAAAAATGAAATTCAAAGCCGAAATATCAACATTAATATAGACAGACGGATACCTGGTCGGCGTAAAAGTTTCCTTAGTCATAACAGTTCATTCAAGACCATCTACAATTACATGTATTTGTAGATGGTCTTGGTTCATTTTTGTTTTACAGTCTGTGTTTTGCGATTCTGTGTTCGTTGAGGTTATAATGAACTTCCACTTCGTTTCACTCACATCTCACATGGTTCATATCACGGTCAACTTTTGTTGTAGAACGGTCAGCATGTTGGTATTTTTAAACCAGAATATTAAGAGAAAAGAAGTTTTTAAAGTTTAAAGTTACTGTATAAGTGTTCAAAGTGAAAAATGAATTAGGCCTAGTGGTTTATTGTTGCAGTTTTTTTGGTTTCTACATTATTAAAAGGGTTTAATATGGTGTTTTGTAGTTTTATTTGTTAAGTTAATTACATTCAATTAATTACAGCCATAAGTATAATTTGCTTTTATGAGTTGTATATTTTAGAATAAACATAACAATTTGTGTAAATAAATACAGGTACCTTCAAATTTTAAGTCAGCTCTTCTTACATTTACTCCACCTGAAATAATTATGCTGTTTATATTTAATTATTTAAAAAGTTGTGTGTACGTGACTACGTGTACAATTTAGAATTTAATTTACCAATGTTAAAATTGCTAATTGTACATAAATCAAAATAATAACGTAGGAAATAGGGGCCTTTGTAATTGTGTATTTATGATTTTAGTACCTATAGGTACATTGGTAGTATTTTTAGAAATAGAAAAAATACTTCAATTGGCCTAGGCTAATAGTTTATGTTGATTACTTTTTATTAGTGACCTAATAACTTACTAAGTTACGATATAATATTTCTGAACTTGGTGGCAAGTGCTAAATTCAGAGGAAAAAGATTTATTTTCTAAATAATCACTTCTTTGTGGTTTTGTTTACTACCCGACCCGAACCGAGTAAAACATTTCACTACCCGACCCGAGGGAAAAATTTCTCTACCCGACCCGACCCGACACAAGGGAAAAATTTCACTACCCGACCCAAACCCGAGCTGAGTGAAAAATTTTACTACCCGACCCGACCCGACCCGAGAGAAAAATTTCACTACCCGACCCGAACCCGACCCGAACCAAAAAATCACTACCCGCAGACCCCTAATATATATAATAATAATTATAACATATTATGTAAATAACACATTTTAACAAATAGGCACCAGTAATCCTTATAATTGTACACATTTACCAAGTTAAAAATCCAACTCAGCATAGTTAGGTAGGCCTAGATAAAGTCTGTTGTTTTTAGATAGTATTTTTATTTAAATGATGAATTTTATGTGTATCCAATTATTTTGTGATTTTTCACGGGGGTTGCAAGTTCACACATATTTTTTATTCATTCATATAATAATAGGCATCAAATATAATATTTGGCATCAAAACTCCCCCACGGAGAAGAAAGCATTGAACTTCAGTAACAGTTTGAATTTATTTTAAAAAACATTGACTTCCATAAAACGAATTCCAGTATCAGACAGAAGTTTGTCAAAAGCTTTTAATCTGTGCTATTTTCCACGGAAGTAATCTTTATGACGCGTATTGTATGTATGCACATCAGTGTTGCGAGTCGCAGACCTCTTATACTTGTAATGTAAAATTACTTCAAAAATGTACATACAGTAAAAGGTCAACATACTTACCTTTTTAAATGCATCTCTACAAGAACTACGATGGCCCAAACGAGCCATAGATCTTACAGCTTACTTTTGTAAACTGAAGACCCTTCGGGTCATTTGCTTTGTTGTCACCCCACAGAGCAATTCCATAATTTAGGTGAGAAGAGAATAGACCAAAGTATGTTAACTTAAGAATGTGTTCTGAACAGAACTTTACCAGTGACCTGAGTAGAAAAAAAAACTGAACTCAGTGTTTTGCACAGGTTATATAGTACGTCCTGTAAGTAACTTCGGAAAATGATTCTATCGGTTAAGATAAAGAAAAATTAAGAATAAATAAGATTACATTTTTCCGACAAAAGATAGTCTTCCAAATATTTCCCACTTCGGATATTTTAGAGGAAGTATTTCAGGGGGCAACTAAAAGGAAAGCCCTGATCAATTTTTGTCCCGGTATGATAAATAGCCCAGATGTCTCTTTACAAGTTATTAGAGTAAATCATGACCAGATTTTTATTTTGTGTGTAATAGTCATCTATTCCTGTTTATATATACTGTAAGGCCAACATTCTACCTAAAACATAGGATATGTTAAGTTAACACATAACTATTTAGCTTGACTTGTGAGAAAGTAACTTGTTAAAATAAAACCTGAATACAAATCTCACAGCAAATATGTTTACTAACTTCAAACGCGTTTCAACGACAATGTCGCCACGTTGTAGTTATAGTTTGGTTGTAGCCCATGCAAGAGCACATGGGTTAGTTACAAAACACATTGGGATCTGTAATGTTCAAGTAAAAATAAAATTATAGAAACAAGACAATAGAAATAATTTTAAGAAGAAGCTAGTAAAAGCAACAAAAAAATACTCAGCCTAATCACCATAAATATAAAAATAATATACTGCAATTAAATGTATTTACCTTCAAAAGATTCTGGCCTCTGCACTGAAGGTAAATAATGTTTGGTAAGTCTATGATGTGCTATTTTATGTCTGACTGGTTCATCCAAACTAGAATCCGACTCAGCATTGCTGGAAGTGTCTTCCTCGCTGTTATTAGAACTCAATGAAATGTCTGAATAGTATTTTTCCGAATGGTTTTTAGTAGCATCGACTAAAATCTGAAGGCTGTCGAGAGCTTGTACCAGATCCAATTCGGGGACACTTTCCGAATTCAAATCGTCTAAAGATTTTGAAAGGCCATAATTATCGAAACCTCCGTCGGGTTTTTGATTCCAACGTTTTCTATCTGTGTTCAATTTGCTGCCAAAAGAAACTAGTTCCGGTTTCTTTTTTTCGGTGAACAGCGAAGAACCTATTTTGCGGACAGACTTGCTTCTTGACACGGGGATGTATTTCTTACAAGCGTTGTGAATATTTTGCGCAGTCGATCGAGATCTTCTTAAAGGACGTGAAGGCGCAGTAGAAGGCGCGGTCATGGTAACGTGTAAATTTGGATGGAAATTGTTCGCTTCTGAACGAAGATTTCTGTGTTGAGATATTTTCCCCGCTAGGTAAACAGTGTCCACCGAACTCTGTGGGACGATCCGTGTGATCGGTACATCCGATGTAAATGCGGTCTCGAAGCACGAATTAGCCGGAAGCAGTGTGCAATTCATCTTGCTGATATTAATCTGTCGTTTGGGGGAAGACATGTCCAGCAGTAAATTCTCCATCGACTTGCTGTTGAAAGGAACATTGAGATACATTCTTGTCTTTGTATTTTCATCTATTTTCATCAGATGTAAGAAAATATAGATGATGATGTCATAAAACTCGTAAGGTATGAGCGGTAACGACAAGCAGTTGAAGTAATCATTGACAGTGTTCACAACGTCGTCTGTAAATGAAGGGTAGGAGTTCTGAGGTTGGTTTTGCTGTGCTGTAACATAAATACAATGTTTTGTAAGCAGAATTCTAAAACACTCGATTCATTTTATTTTATACAAAAAAGGCAGCGTATGAAATCATTTAAACATATGAAAATGAGTTGTAAATGTAAAATAAATCTGCTATTGTGTAGCATTACTGGAGCGTTAATAATTATAGATATTTTTTAAATTGTCAAAAAAACCTTATGAATTCTAACTAGTCTATATCTTCTTCACAAGACGCGTTTCGACTTTTTCATTCAGTCATTATCAAATGTTAAGCCCGCTTCACACGTTGCAATTTGGTTGTACAATCTAGATTGTACAACCAAATTGTACAATCAGATTGCAACGTGTAAACGAGAGATTGTAACAATTAATTGTAAGATTGGAAGATTCCAAGATTGGTGAAAATTTTGACCAATCATGCAATCGATTGTACAATGTGACAAGATTGTAAGGACAGGTTGCAACGTGTAAACGGGCTTCCAATCTCCCGTCCAACCGAAACACTCAAAACAGTGTTGATCCTTCCCACAGTCAGACTGCAGTTGTTTGAAGAGGTGCACTATGACGGATTCTCGGGAATTCTTAGTAGTATTTATAGAACTTTATGGAAATTTCCCTTGTTTTTGGCAAGTGACTAATAAGGATTATTGTGACAGGTCCAAAGAGATCTTGCATACGCGGAATTAATTGAAAAGTTAATCGTAAAGCGACCACAACAGCACCTCCTCCATAGTGATCACAAGTCACAACTGAGGTTTACCAAGGAATAATTATAGTATTTTACCTTTTTAAGAATAGTTTGAGCAATAAATTGTAGCGTGTGAACAGAAATACAATCTACAACCAAATTGTATCAATCACTTGGTACAGCCACAATTGTAACAATTGATTGTAGCGTGTATACAGAAATACAACCTAAAATCTGATTGTACAATTTGGTTGTACAACCCAGATTGTACAACCAAAGTGCTACGTGTGAAGTGGGCTTTAGACATTAAACACTTATACACATCACAAACTCAAACATATTTTGTACATTTCCTGTAGTACATTAACATAGCATTTATGAATTCAGATAGTGAGACTTTGATGGACAAAACTACTACGGACTCCCCGGACGATGTAAATGAAGACTAATTAACACATACAAATCAGGATGCGTTATTATTAAGTTTCATTGGAAACTAATAGTGTTAGGAGCTACAATAGCAGAAAACTTCAAATGATCTACAGATATCTGTGTAAATCCTGGCAGTTGGCCTCGCCCTGACGCGATGGGCCAGGGGTGTGCGGAAAGAGCGTAAGTGGAAAAAAAAAACATATTCCCACACCGCTTTCTAATGTGATTCATTCTTCAAACGAACTAGAAGATGTTTACATCACCCTTAACACGTTCACTGCTACGCAAATTTCGTATTTCCTATGCTAGGAGCTGACCTTTTATTTTATGCTTTGTAAAATGAGTAGAAATTACTTTATTTTTGAACCTTTCTACGAAATAATTACTAATATTTTAAAGCGGACGCACATGTTTGTCTATAGCACATAGGCTTAAAATTGGCGTGCGATGCACGCAATGCACTGTGTTGAAAATACTACCAATATGGGGGTTGGTATACGAAGCAGGCAATGCACCGTGTATTGAAAATACTCCCAATACGGGATTGGTATGAGATGCTCGGAAT
>JAGFPH010000174.1:131364-141373 GCA_018207615.1 Philaenus spumarius | reverse complement strand
GGGGGGGGGGGACGGTTTTACGTTCAGGAAAGTGAGTTTAAATGAAAAACGGACGAAAAGAATCTATGTTTTACAGATTATTAAGTGTTATTGTAGCTATAAAACTAGCCATTGTCACAAATACAATACACTAATTAATTACACTATGTACTTTATTACACTGTACCTACGTGCCTAATTTATTACTGAAAACTATGGAAAATAAAATTCAGTTAAAACTGAAAGTTAAACTCACGTACCCAAACTAATCAAATGACAGCACTGAAACCAGATATAACTAGAAAACAAACAGAAAAAGTAAGGAGAAAGGAGGGGTGAAGGTAAGTGAGAAGAGAAATAGCAATGGGTGGGTGACGATTTCAGGTTCTTTGAGCCTGCCCCCCCCCCCCCCCCCCCCCCCCGCCAAGGCCGTCTTGCTCTGGTCTTCTCCCTCTGTTCTATTTATACTTACGACAACATGTACAGTATTTCTAATTGAATGGTTTATTCGATTGCTTCTAAAACTGTTCAAATGTTTTAATTTTGTTGAATGGAATTTATTTTCGTAACGAAAGGGTCAAAATTGAATGGCTTTATCTAAAAAAGGTCTTTAATTTTAATTGCATCGCACAGAAAATCCTCGCTCGAGTACATTTTGTTTGCATTATAATAGACTGTTTTTATTGACTTATCGCCCTTTTTTACATTATTTAGGGGCGGTTCAGGAGTTCAGGTTTATCTTTAGTCCGGGCTTAAATACCAGTTCAAACCGGTATTTGAGCTGCAGTTTAAAAATTGACTTCAGGAGCTCGGGTTTAACGTTAGACTCGGACTAAAGATAGTCCCGGCTTAAAGGTGACAGGGATAAACTCGAGCTTAAGAAATCGGCTTCAGGAGTCCACATCGATTTAAACCCGAGTCTAAAAGATAAACTCGTGGGTTCAGGAGACCAAGTTCGAGCGTAAAAAAGAAAGCCCGAGACTAAAAAAGAGCGATTTTAAGCTCCAACTTAAACCCACTGGAGGGCAGGTTTAAGTTGGAGTTTAAAAAAAGAATAGTATTTACATGATTATTTACCGTAATATTGCAAAAAGAGTTGTATTTTCGTCATCAGGATTAATGTCTACACACATTGGTAAAAAAAATATTCACATAAAAAAATATATTTTCATAGTTTTTTACAGTGTTACTATAGAAAAACTGTTGTTTCTCAGCTATGGATAAAAATAACTTTCTTAATTTAGCACAAAATTATTATGTATATAAACTTATTTAATAAATAAACATTTGAAAGGACTAGTAATAGGAACTACACGTTTATAAGGAGGCATACACATATTGCATTACGTAATTACATTATCCCTTTACGTAACGTAACCTAGTAAAACAATCTTTTTACGTAGTTTTAACCGTAAAAAGTCAAATTAAATCTCAATACGATACAAATTAGTCAAAACTACCTTTACTTATGTATTGATTGATATGTTTTACCATTAATATTTCAACGTATTAAAAGGAAAATGCAATGGCGAAAGAAATGTACTTTCATATAAATGCATATATGCAATGTAATAACAAACTAGTAATATAATAGTTTACATAACAAAACAAAAAATACTTTAAACACAAACTTAAAATCTTTTCCTTTACAAATAAAAATACACTTTAAAAATAAAGGAATTAAACAGTCCTAACAAATAGTTTAGTAGGAAACTGTATTATTATTTAATCTATACTAATATTATAAAGAGGTAAAGTTTGTTTGTTTGTATGTAGGGGGTAATCTCTGGCGCTACGTACTGAACCGGTTGAAAAAATAGTATTACTAATAAAAAGCTACACTATCCCTGAGTAACATAGACTATAATTCATTTAGGTAAAAACCTTTTTTTATTTTAATATTTGTAAATTTAGTCGGAAAAAATCTTAGGTTAGGCCTGGAATGATAAACCAACACATGTATTTACATTTATTACCATAGCAACCAATTGAATAAAATAACAGATAATTAGATGTTTGCTTCAATATTTCCATGAACAGCTGATTTCAAAATTTGAAGCAATTATTTTTGTATTTCTAGCTTTTAGGTTAGGGTTTTAAAGTGTAGACCTGAGCTTTGCTGGTTCTTTTAACTGCTGTTATAAAATATAAGAAATAATTTGGTTTGAACATTTAACATTATTTACCATCTTAGTTTTGAGGTTATTATTAATACTACAACTGTATTATAAATAAAACATAACGTATGTTTTTAGAAGGTTCCATTGGGTGTTGGTGTGCGAAGCACGCAGGGGTCTCCCCTAGTAGATAATATAATATTAAAGAAACAAAATAATAAATAAACTGAAGTGATTAGCATAGTTTTTAATGAGAATTTGAGAACGTTTTAGTTTAACGGCGTTTATTGCGTTAAAGTTTCACTCAGTAGATGAACAGTTGTTTGCTCCAAGGTTTCTCTAGGTTCAATGCCGATAGATAGTGGGAAAGATACTGGAACAGGTGAGTTTTGAAGAGCATTTTCTTTCATTGTCACCCAGTAGCTCCTCTCTTCTCCTTAAAATAGCGTAAACAATATTACAAGAATAACGCCATCTCACGTCTACGGGTTTTCTAAAGAAACTGACCCAAAACAAAGACACAGATGTCAGCAGGGTTATAAACACCCTCCCCCCCACCCTCATCATATTGTTTAAAGAGCTGTTTGATAACGAAACTGACAGATAGACGCTGGAGAGTCTGCCACGATGCGCCCAGTGTTAGCAGGTATTTTCTGTCGCTGCCAACGTTACCAAACAAATTCCCAGCGTTTCCCTCTCATTTAGGCTCAGTCTTACTTTAAGCTCGGGCTACGTTAAGCTCCAGCTTATCTCATTTACGCCCGGACTCTTGAACCCAATTTTTAGTCGCAGGCTATTTTAAGCCGGGACTAACGTTAGACGCGGACTATATAAACCCGAACTCCTGAACCGCCCCTTAGATGAAAAATTTTATAATCCGAACAGGGTTTGGTCCCAATTAGTTCGTATTAGCGGGACTCTATTGTAGTTTATTTTAATCAAACTTTATTTACAGAAGTAATTGAAAATTTTATTTTTTCTCAGTTTGTCAAAAGAAATGTCTAAACATTCTCCCAGATAAACCAAACTTCAAAATAATTCGTTTAATTTTAGTTAAATATATTTTCAGTTGTGTCCTTCTGCTGCTCTTTTTGGACATTGATTTATTTAAAAATTAAATTGAATAAATTACGTTTAAATCTGGTTAAAATGTCAATTAGCCTACATTTTGTAGAAAATATTTTATATATTTATTACTTTGTTTTATTTATTTATTATTACAGGCTAATTACAATGAAGCAGTTCAAACATATGACAAACCAAAAGTAACTTGAGACTCAAAATATTCAGAAAGTCAAAATATGGTGCAGTAAAATAACATTATATGATAAAAAAATTGTTTTAACCCTGGAACTGGCAGAAGGTCATGCATAACCCTCTCTCAGGCGCAGAACGCAACAATTTCGAATATTTGCGAAAATTTGCATATATTTGCATAATTGATAATTTAACCCACTTAGAATCATCCAATCGTAATAAAACTGGCACCATTGGAAAGGAAATTAATTAAACTTTAATTTTTGTATTTACAACTTTTTCGTAAAACGTATATTTACATACGTAATCATCGTTTTAAAATATGCACATCGGTCTACAGCTCTTTCCGTGCGAGAAATTTGCATACAATTGTACTGTTATTTCCCACTTCTTCAACGTTTAAGACCGTCTACACTAATATTTCTTTGGCAATTATAACAATACCATTGGATTCGTCATGATTTTATCTTTCTGTTGGTGTCTTCCAATCAGATGTCACTGTAAAATTACTATTTTATTCAAGAATTACTGTAAACCCTTGCGATTGGACGTTTCTCAACCAATGAAACAGCCCATTTGTCAATCGATATTAAGAAGGCACTGCCTTGTGTTTTTACAGATTTCTTTACACCATTTTGTAGAGAACAGTTTGATCTTTCTAACGGTGGGAAGTAAACTAGAAATAACCAGTTTTTTATTTGTCTAGACAGTAGTGAAAAGTACATAATTAGAGCGGTCTGGTGTGACCGTCCGCTCCGTCTTGTTCCCACGTTATTCAACGCACCCTTATTGTCCGAACTTTATCGACGGCAAAATGTCATTAGATTGATGTCATTTTGTTATTCAAATAAATATAACTCAAACACTTTTGTGAACTAAGGAAAGACAAGTATACCGTTCTTTTCTTTGATTTATCCTCTACACTTTGTTATAATAATATTTCATTTTTGGGCAAAGCATATATTAGTAAATGACGTTACAATCTAGGCCTAGGTTTGTTACCAGTTGTGTACTTGGAACATAAAAACTGTTTTTTTATCAAAATAAAAGATTTGAAATTGATAAATGTTTTTATACAGTTATATTTAGAACTAAATTACGAAACTTTTTTACGCTTACGAAAAAAATACAAAAAATGTTTACTACTTGTTATGTAGGCCTAAAGTTGAACTTTTTCCTTTCGTTACTGAACATTTTTTGTTTCTTGAGCTAATAACTTTTACTATTTCAAAATAAACTAATTTTTAGTGGCATATTTGAATTCTTTGAAGTTTCTTCTACAAAAAAGATATTGAACACTTTTGGATTGGGGTTCATTTACTATTTTTGGCCAATTTTAAAAAATATGCTTGCAAAACGCTAAAAACGGGCTGGCCAATTTTAGCTTTAACCATGCCAGTTCTAGAGTTAATAAAAATAAAACATTTATTATTTAAGATCTCTGGGTAGTAAAAATAGATCATGCTTGCACTCCTATATAAACTCAGGGATAGTGTAGCTTTTTATTAGTAAAAAGTTTGTTCAATCGGTTCAGTAGTTCCAGAGATTACCCCTTACATACAAACAAATTTTACCTCTTTATAATATTAGAGTACAGATTTTGTAAAAATTCTTTTAAAATTTATTTTAAAGTTTTATTCACTTTTTCATATTTATGAAATCACATACACCCAACAAAAATGTATTCTAGTAGCACCATATGCATTAAATATATCAATATATATCAATGATTACAGGAAAAAATGTAATGCAATATGACATGTTTTTAAAAAAAAACTTATCTTTAGACACTAAAAGACCCTACAGTTTTTTCCCAAACATTTTTTAGTCATATTATTTACCAGCAATACAGTAACATCCAAAACTTCACAAACTGTATAATTATATACAAACTAAGCAACATTTTACCATAAAACCAAAAATATATTCCACTAATATCTTATTTCAATTGATATGAAAAATCTTAAAAGATTATACGGTAGAACCCCTCTAATCTGTCACCTTTGAGACTGGGGGTTTGGTCGGAAAGCAAAAAAGGTCGGATTATCAGAAAATACAGAAAATTATCCGCTGAAACAAACCGGTTGCCATGACTGGTTTTCAACGATCAACGTTTCACTCCTGACCTGTTGAAAAAACATAACTGTACACAATGTAAAACAAATACATTGTAACGAATACAGAAGAACACTGTCATAAAACCAACGAACAGTAAGCACTAAAAACTGCAGAGCACAGTACAAAAAACAAACACAAAAACAGAAACGATACGAGATGTCAAAGCACTAAGTGTAGGTTTATACCATTTGTTTTTTTCCTTCCGTTGCTTTACGATTCCGTTTTCTCCTAAAAACGGAAGGGAAGGGATAGGTTGTTCAAACTGTCCGTTTTGTCATCCCGCAGTCTGTCCTTTAGTACCGCATCGTCTTGAAAAAAGATCAAGAAAAAAAATTTAATTACTTCGAGATAACGAAAACGGATGAGAAAATGGATGAACGCAACCGGCAGGTGGCAACAAACACTACCAGTGCCTAGCTGTACAGACCTGGTATCCGTTTAACCCGACGCTTGTTGCGGTAGCTTCCTTCCCACAAAACAGATGGAAAACGTGAAGGAAAAAACCGGACAATACCAACATTCCCATTGGGATTAATGTGTTGTCAATGTCCATTAAACAAAACGCAACGGAAGGGAAAAAAACTGATGGTGTAAACCTACACTGAAGCGGACAAGCGTTAACATCAAGCAAACAACAATGGTGCGACGGGATTTAAGTCACCAATTTCGGCTCGTGCAAGGTCGGATCAACCGGAGCGGCGGACCAGCCGAGGGCGGATGAGAGGGGTGGTACTGTACATGTGATTCATTATCAGTGGGCTCACATTCAAGAATCCCGCAAGATTGTAGATTCGCTAACATCACTCATGACTAAAAAATTAAATTAAATCGATAAACTTAAAAAAAAAATGTGAAGCAATGACAGTAAAACAATAACATCAACAATATTATGCAGCGAGACTAAAAAGGACATAAACCATGAAACAG
This sequence comes from Philaenus spumarius, assembly GCA_018207615.1. NCBI lineage: Eukaryota > Metazoa > Arthropoda > Insecta > Hemiptera > Aphrophoridae > Philaenus > Philaenus spumarius. Next base: position 134,975 of record JAGFPH010000174.1, on the reverse strand, counting down.
ACAATGCTTGACAACATTGACTGCTGAGTTTTAACAGTAGATAAACTATGTTTACTGTCTAGAATATCTCAGTATCTGTGTTCTACCCATGAAGAAACATTTTCTAAGTGATCCAAGTATTCCAATAGGCAAACATTTAGCAGTTGTATATTGATTTTAGTAACGCTGTGTTAAATGATTGTAGGACTGTTCTCAGTAGGTCGAGATCGCGACCTTCAGCACTTGAAGGTACTAACCTTTTCGGGACTGGTGTCACGTTTACACAATTACAGTAAACTGTCAGCACAGACTACGGTCACGTATTAAATTTTAACCTTCGAGTACTATCATTGCTTTAACACGACTGATATAATTCTTTTAAGTACATGTGCTGCAATCTATTGGCTTTAAAATAAACTATTTGCACTATCGATAGAAGGTTGCTAACAGCAGAAAATATAGAGAGTAAAATTATGTTAAAAGCTTCACAATCACTAGGTTTTGTCTAAACATGGACGATTAACAACAATCGTGAGTGGGACTTTTCTTCTCGATATTTGTATAAATCTTAATTTATGTAATCCTAGTGAAATAAGAGAAACTTTGCTAAATTAAGAGTCAGGTGATGATTGTGAAAGTGAACATTCTAGTGATATTTGGACTGACAAGAAATTAAATTCCATCATCCATGATGGGTTTCTCCATGCTTTGGTATTTATCTCACATAAAACAAATAATTTTAGAATGGACTGCAGTAAAAACTTTTTTTGGCTTGTAAAGATGTTGTTAGTGAATGCAAAATTAATGTGATAAAGTAATTTTGTTAAACGTTGAAATGTTTTTTAAATGTGAATACAAATTAAATCAATAAATAAATATGACCTAGGCCTATTAGAAAATACAAAAAATTAAAATTAAGAAAATCAATATTTATTCCTAGATATTGTGAAGTAATAAATCATACAGGTAGTGACTATACGAGATTGATTGACATAAATAAAGCTTAATAAAATAACCTAGTCTGAATTGGGGTGTTAGTCCCAAAAACGTATATTAAATTACAAATATAGAACAGGTTTTGAAAGTTGTACAAAAAACTATGATCCCAAAAAATTTATCATAATTTATTTTATCTCAAGAGCTTATTTTCCTGTCAAATTTCACAATTTTTTCCGGCAAAATAAATACGCCAAGAATACATTTACTAAATTTAAACACTTCAATACAAAATGTATAAGCTGAATATGTTTGAAGATTTTTTGTGCAAAATACAGTGTTTCGATAGCAGTTTGCAGATTTTTATGGCATTGAAAAAGTTTCATGAAAATCTGAAAATCCTGCCGTTTCTTAACACTTGCCAAGAAGCACAGAAACATGTTCTAGTTTATGAACAAATGTTGTATATATTTATTGTTAAAGTTTTAATCTAAGCACAATCTTTCTAAATTTATAACCGGACCATAAAAAGACAAAGGAAAAACTAAAATAGGTGGTGTTTTATAGTTAAATGCAAATTAAAATTTAAAACGCAGTGGTAGTATATAATAAAAATTAAGTCAAAAAAATAAATTGGAACAACACAACGTCGAACAGGGCCAAACAGACCAAAAGCTAAAAGCAGGATTTAGTAAACATAACAGATCTTTAAAATATGAAAAGAAAAATTCATATTTCACTAAACATTTACCAAAAGAATGCCTTATTTCATAGGAAATGAAAGATTATATGAAGTTATTTCACCGATGTAACAAAAAAAGACATTTAAATATAATAGAATATCTAAAAATATCCAAGCTAAAGTGGAAAACAACTAAAGGTGGTAAATTCACCAGAGCGAGTGATGGGAGAGGCGGAACTGTTTGCAGTCAGGAGTATGAGGCGTGTCTTAGTAAATGATTACAACAAAGGTAGATCCAGTACACAGTAGTTTTAGAACAGGGCTGTCCGACTTCGACTGGCCGAAGTGCCGCTATAAATAAAATTGCGGTTGTGAGGGCCGCATCATAAAATACTTCGTATGCAACTTCATCAGTGATTTGTAATAGGTACAGAAAAACAACATGTTTGTTTAATTATTTTTATTTATTTAAAAAAATATCAAATATACAACAAAAAATTGTGGCAAGATTGGGGATGTTGGTTTCCATTAACCAGTGTATCGATATTACCATTTGTTGTTGACAAAAGAAGCAACTGAGTAAGTGACTTATCAGAAAGGAACACCTATATTTTAACTTTATAAATTTCATGTTAGAAAATCTGCTTTCGCAAAAATACGTGCTTACCGGCATTGAGCCCAATGTAAGGCCTAAGTTTCGAAAGTCGGGGTAACGTTCTCCTGGGAGTAACTTAAAAAAGTCCATTCATATTTCGGTTCTCCCTGGTAAAAAGGATCGGATTGCAATTGAAGGTCTGCTCTGCTTAATTTCGCAACAGAAATAGTAAGTGGCTGAGGAAAATCTGAAATTTCTCCGTTGATATTTTTAAAGTCGCTAAACTGGTTTTCGAACTCTTCTGCAACTGTTTCAATGTATTTTACACGAGTTAAATATAAAACTTCCCAAAAATCATTTATTTTTTCAAAGTGCTCTTTATAGCTTGTATTAAATGAAAAATCTTGTTTTTCAAGGGACGACTTGAAAAGCTTAATTTTTAAATCATCTTAAGGAGCCACTAAATTGGCGATATTCTGATGCTTTCATTGTAGTTTCAAATTCAATTCGTTAAGGTGAGATGTCAGGTCTGATACAAATTATGCATCTATAATTTTATAGTTTCTTAGTGTTGTACTTCATTTCATTTTTAAAGAAAAGGGGAATCTCCTTGCGTAGAGCGAAGAAACGTTGCAGTTTCCAGCGGTAAACCAATGCATATCGGTGTGAAGTAACAAGTCCCCATATGTAACTTTGTTGTGGCCTTGTATCCATCGCAAGTGGCATCACATAGTCCTTGTACATTATTATATTTCATCGTTCGTGTAGGAATGAGTCGTTGGTGTATAGTTTCGTTTATTTAGGCATATTTCTATATTTTTGCGAGCACAAAAAATGGCCACAAGCCGCGAGTGGACCCCATGCCTTATGTTGGACAGCCCTGTTCTAGAAGATGGAGTATCTTGGAAATGTGTCAACGGACATAATTGTTAAGTCATCGCAAGGATTGGCAGAAGACTTTAGGCCTATTCAACTATATTAAAATTTAAATATTTCTTCAGATAATTTTAACGATTAACAACTTTTATTTTAAAGTATCTTAATATATACAAAACACCATTTTAATCCCCCCAACCAAAGAATTCTGCGGGTTTTCAGCCCAGTCAAAAGAGTTTGAAGAATATTGATTTTCACCTGAATTAGAGTATACTTTTAACATTGTTTTACAGTGGGCTAATCGCATTCATGAGTAATGAACAATCCAATAAAACAATCATGGGGACTTATATTTATAAAGTTTACTTAAATGCAACATGCCTTAACCAGTAAAACGTTGACCACTTACAATACAATACATTGCAAATCGCTGTAGCAACCCAGTTCGGTAGAAACACTCTCTTTCTTACAACAGCGTACTCAGGACTTCCATTGATCAGGACCCACTTTGAATTGATATACTCGGGTAGTTTTGAAACAATC
>JAGFPH010000174.1:93925-121980 GCA_018207615.1 Philaenus spumarius | reverse complement strand
AAAACAGTTATTATAATACTTCATTCCCCGACAATGTCTGTGTATTTTGTCACTTTTGCACATTACGAACTAAAACCAGCTAAATTACAGTAGGTTATATATACGCCTTCTAACTTACAATAACAACATAAAATAAAGAAAATAAGGTGTAAACATACTTTAGGACACTCAGCTGATATGTTTGCAAACGACAACCTTTTTTTAGGATAGGCCTACTCGTGCTACCAACCTAAACACAAATTGTACTATTGTACATTTGGGCCCTTGTCATACACATCGGATTGATTCAATATATCAAATTGTGAACATATTTTATTATCGAATATCACTAGTTTGTAGTTTGATGTAAAGTATGGTAAACATTAAGTACTTAATGTATTATAGAATTTATGAAGTGAACATTGTATACATGTGTTCCTTTTTTGTTATCTATATACTTTATTAAGCGATGTTAAGTTGTAGGACTAGCGGGTCCCTGCAATCGTGTTTATTTTTAGGTTCCCATGCGCATTGAAAAGATAGGTGTATTATTTTCTGAATTAAATAATTTGTGAATTGAGTTACTTGTAAGTGTAAAGTATTTTATTTTCTGTTCAAAATGAATTAAATTGAATTTTGTAAATTACGAGGGTCATTCAATAATTAATTAACACGTTCGCTACCGGGCGTCTCATATATGAGCGGCGTCGGTCATTAAGGTAGCCCGCAATACTAAAAGAAAGTCCTTTGCTATGGCCCAGATATGTATAAGTATGAGCACCCCCACAGCCCGGATAAAAAAATGTGTTTTATCTATTAGTTTTCATTACATTTAGCTTATATATCATTCTGGCGGCAAATATGACCTTTTTTGTAGGATTTAGGCTATTTTAGGTTCGGCTCATATAGGAGCTGCCCGGTCTATGGTTCATTATGAATACATAAAATATGTTACCGTACTCATTACACGTCTCACTTCAACCATCTACAACACTAAACACACGTATTCGCACTGTTTAGATTAGTTTCCGGTTATAAAAAACTAACAGGCTGCAAGTCAGCTGTGGTTGTCCAGGAGTACCAACATAGCATCACTGTATTTACCCTATAAGTCAAGAAACCCAGAGACCACACATACGGTATATGCGGCTGTATCCCTGTAGACCGCTACAAAAATTTCAAGCCTCTAAAATAGACGGGTATCTCACAATCGACCATTTAGTCGCACTGTAACACCGGCTCATTTTAGAGTCCCCGGGCTATTTCTACATAACAGCCGACTCATAACTGAGCCGGCCGGGCTATATTTACGGATTTTTTAATGCATACCGGTAGCGAACATGTTAAAGAGACAAATTAGTCTGGAGAGAAAACTGTTTATTTTTGCAAAATAATGCTTTTTCTACTTTTCAAAATAATCCCCTTGAACATTTATTATGCACCTGTTCCAACGGACTGCAAGCTTTTTCATACCGGCTGTAAAGAACTCTTTATCTAGCTGTTTGAGCCAATTTCCCACTAACTTTTTGACGGCCTCGTTATCCTGGAACCTCTTCCCACATATGCCTCCTTCAGTGGACCAAACAAATGGAAATCACTAGGTGCCAAATCGAAACTGTAAGGGGGATGAAGCAGTACTTCCCAGCCCATTTTGTCGATGGTTTCAATTGTTAGTTGAACAGTATGAGGACGTGCGTTGTCTTGCTGGAGAATCACACCTCTCCTCTGAGATCCACGACGTTTCTCTCTCATGGCTGGCTTCACCTTGTTCAAAAGCATATCCGAGTAGTATTGGCTGTTTATTGTACGCTGCTCTTTGAGATAATCATACAAACTGGACCTTCAGCGTCCCAAAACACCGTCAACAACTTTTCCTGCTGATGCCCGTGTTTTGAATTTTTGAATCTGGCTCATAATAGTGAACCCAAGTTTCATCACAAGTTAAAATTTTGTTGAGGAGTGCTCACCTTCTCTTTCATAACGTTCCTTTAGCTCTGTGCACACTCTCAACCTTGTGTAGCCGCGTCATTTCCTTTGGGAACCATCTTGCACATGTTTTGCGGTAGGCCTACTTTAACTTGTTACAGATAATGTTATGAACTGTACCAATACGAACATGAACATAAACATAACAATGTTGATCCATCAGCTGGTCAAGGCTCATCTTAGTGATGCCAACTTAAAGCCATAAAACATAAATCGAAATCGGTTCATTAGTTCCGGAATAATCGCAGGACAAACATAAAAACATATTAGGCTATAATGATATCTAATTGAAAATTCACCTTCAGCAAATAAAAAACGAATAAGTCTTAACAGAACGTTGTTCAGTTAATGTGGAATTTTCAAGTGGACTCGTCATCATTAAATGTATTTTTGAGGTTATAAACACAACAATGTTGATCCATCAGCTGGTCAAGTTTCATTCCAGTGATGCCAATTTAAAGCCATAAAACATAAATCGAAATCGGTTCATTAGGTCCGGAATAATCGCTGGACAAAAATAAAAAAAGTATGTAAACAGGTCGAATTGAGAACCGCAACTTCCTTTTTTTTTTTAAGTCTGTTAATCTAATCTAGTTTGTCAAGTTTTTGAAGAATAATAAACTGATTATAAATTTGCTAAGTAAAGTTGTTATGGTAATAAGCATTTTATCCGAACAGCTGATTTGTGAGTTATGGTCTTGAGTTCATACAAAAAAGGCTGTTCAGTTTTTTTTCCAAATTTGAAACTTTTACTGGAAGCTTTTCAAGTTTTACTTTCCATAAAAACCTAATTCGAACTATTATGACTATTAAAAAAAAAATAGGAAAATTGGTCCAGCCATTCTCAAGTGAAGCGCTTACCAACGAACCGCATTTCATTTTTATTATATAGCCTATAGATATGGGTAGTATGGAATGTGCAAGTATTTTTATGATGTATAAATGGGTGAGAATCTACTTTTAAATATTTTTTTATAATTACATGTTGGTCTGTAATGGTGTTTTTAGCATTCTCATTTTGTCTATTTACTCATAGCCTATTTACTTTTTTCATTTTTTCTTTCTTCTAGCATCCCCATTCTAGTAACTCTGTAAACTATTGTGTAAACGACCACATTACCGGTACAGGAAATGAGAAATATAAAATTACCATTTTATGTAGGCCAAATAGTTTAGAAAATAATTTATGGAGAAATCACACTCATTACCTATACAAAAACCAACTATGGTAGGCCTAGTATTCTTTATTACATAAGTAAAAAGAAATTGTATAAAAAAACCAAATACATCAAGAGTTATTGTTGAGTAATGTTCAGCAGATCGTAATGTAGGCCTACTAGAAAGTCAACAAGTCTAAACACATTGTCTAATGTATTTCCCTTCGTTTTGTAACACAAGGTGCAGCAAAGGTGTAGGGTGTCAAATTGCAAACGTAATTTTGTAGACTTTTGACAATAAAATTACTATAAATGGTGTTTTCGGATGATGGTTAAAAGTCAGGGTGTGTCAAATATCATAATAACCATGCATATATTTTTGTCTTTAATTAGAGAAAAACATTAAACTGAATGGAAAATTGTTTTTAGAATTGTATAAGTTTAATTGAATAAAAGCTTTATCCTTGGGCACTATTACAAGAAAAACTTTAATAACAAGTCTAAATTCAGAGTAGCAACCAAAATAACAAATAAACTGGTTCTAGTGGAAGACGTCGTGACTACAGGTTTTAATAGAATTACACTATATATATCACTTTTTCCTATATATATAATGAAATTAGACACTTCACTGATCGCGGGAAATCAATTATAAACATTCTAAAACAAATATAACATAACAAATTAACAAACCAAAAATCGCTTATGGGATTTATTACACACAATCTACAGCCATTTTAATATGCGATAGGAACAGGGTTGCCAGATTGGTTGCAACTAGATTAAACGAGTTTATCAGTGCCTCTTATATTGCCTAAAATTATAAAATAATAACTATTTAAGTTAGAACCCCTTCAGGTTCTTTCTTGTGTAGAAACGAACAGTTTAGGCAACTCAACTAAGTACCTACTAAACATATTGTGAAAAAATAGTATAGGTTAGTATCTTTAGGTTTTTTTTTTATTCGAATTATATAGGCCTAATGTGATAATAACGATGAAATATTATAATCATACTGTTATCGGCAACATACTGTGACTAAATAGTATAGATTAGAACCTTCAGGTTTTTTTAAATTCTAATTATCTATAATGTGATAATAACGACGAAATATTATAATCATACTGTTATCGGCAACATACTGTGACTAAATAGTATAGGTTAGAACCTTCAGGTTTTTTTTTTATTCTAATTATATAATGTAATAATAACGACGAAATATTATAATCATACTGTTATCGGCAACATACTGTGACTAAATAGTATAGGTTAGAACCTTCAGGTTTTTTTTTATTCTAATTATATAATGTAATAATAACGACGAAATATTATAATCATACTGTTATCGACAACATACTGTGACTAAGTAGTATAGGTTAGAACCTTCAGGTTTTTTTATTCTAATTATATAATGTGATAATAACGACGAAATATTATAATCATACTGTTAAGCACTGTTTATATTCGCTACTAATAAAATGTTGTGATTAGGCCTACTGTTACGTCATCTTTTCCTATTATACGTTCAATGTGGCAACATTGGCAATCAGAAATGATCACTTTCTTCTTTTATACTGGTATTCAATGTAATTTAATAACGATAATTGTTATTGTTTTTAAAGTAGGTACTGTAAAGGTTTTGGAAAGTTATATAAAGATTGACATATATTTTTGTGATTTCTTTCATTCATTGTGTTTAGTGAAGTTATTGTTGATATTTGTTGGTGGATTAAGTGATTTGTTTCTTTTATTTAGTGTTAAAAGTTAAAAGAAATAGGCTACTGAAGTTAACCTCTATATTTTCAACTTTCATTTCTCTCGTATTTTCTGTAATTTTTATTTCTCGCGGATATTTTTGTTGTTTTTATAATCAGTTTAACGTGTTCTTTCACAATATGAAGAAATTAAAAAAAAAACTCTGGTCACGCCGTTCTCCATCTTTACCAATAAACTATTTTGTAAGACCGAGTTTTAACATTACGTCTTAACATAGCGAATAGGATTTAAACAAAGCAACATTCAACTGAGATACAAAAGTGATACATATTGTAAAGGATGGATGATTTTCAGAACATACTCTAGGCCTACATTTGACACATCTTGTAAATAAAGGATGTCAATTTAATTTATTTAAGAGGTTTAGAAATAGAATTGAACATTACAATTAGGCTTCGTATTAGAGCATTTTGTTGTGAATACGTTGCCACCTCTGGCACAATATGGAGTGTCCTAAGTAAACTTACGCCGAAAATAAACAAATACCTGAACCTAAATTTACTTAGGCTACAGGGTCATAAATTTACTTTAGGACACCCAAACTTTTTTTATGAAACAGAATAGTGCTGCTAACCTAAGTACATTGTACTGAATGTTGGTAATCATACCTATCTAGGTTAGAACCTCTACTTACCTTTCCAAAAAAGTAAATAAATGTTAGTAGGTTAGAGGGTGTATAAATGTAAGTTTGACATGGAAACACTTAGCCTACCGGCAAGTTCAAGTTTATGTCTAGGCTATTGTTATTTTTTCTACAATAGGTCTATGGTCAAGTGCTGTTTATAATTTCAATGTGAAGGCATTTAGTCCTATTGTGTAAGAACAATAAAAGATATGCAATTAATGCTGCAAGAGGTACATTATAGGCCTAAGCTACTTGTTATTTACCAGACATATGAGTTTACTCCATAAATGGAAACTAAGCATTGTGTTTATCAGCAGATAGTCTTATTAGGCAAGTCAGTTTACAGAAACATAACCCATTATCCTAACCTATTTTCACTTCTTTTACTATCCTAACAGAGTGTAGGATAACAGTAAAATAAAATTAACCTTTGTCGTAAATCATAATTTACCCAGAAAAAATGTAGCCTAATAGGTTAAGTAAGAGATTTTTTGAAAATGGAACTAACCGTTACTCCAATGATTGGTAAAAATAGGCATAATTACTTATTCACTATTTCTTACCAGTTTAGTTGCCTTGTAAGGTCCAGTTAGATTCCCTAAATCCATTATTGCTTCAAAGTCAACACACCTACAAATTATTCTTTAACATCGTAAAAAACACTCAAAATTAATACATAACAAAATTGTTTGGCACATTCAAAATAATTTCAAATTCAACAGCATTGAGAATAAATTGAGACAGAAAGCGGCGTGCATAAATTAAAGCACAGAGCATGCATAGGATCTCTCTCTACTCTCTAGTATTGTCTAAATCAATATATTTATATATATTAAGAGAAGGATTTATTGATGTGTCTAGATTGCATACAAAATATAGTGCATTATGTAGTGTTTATTTTACTATATTTTATTTGTGATATCATTATTACATTATATTCATCTGAAATAATCGATGCATTGAAGAGTGTGCTGTTATATAAATGTGTTTAAAAAAATAGTATATATATATATATATATGAAATATACATATATATGAAATATTTTGTACAACCATTAATCTACTAAACAAAATCGTAAATAACTCAACTAAAATAACAAATCCATTCTTTAAACACATACGGCCAAAATAACAGAAGAACAATAAAACCACAAAGGCTTTTATATAGTCAGTGTATATATATATAAATATGTATTTAACTAAGTTTTACCTCATAATACATTTTACTACAGTGACGAGTGGTATATCGTACAGTGAGCAGTGGCTGTGTTTTATAAATCTTATTGTTTTAAAGTTTTTACTTTTCTTTTTAAAAAAAAAGTAGTAATATATGTGCGTTAATAGTAAACTAACAACTTTTATATTACGTTAGAATCTCATAGAATAAAATTGTCTATTTTACTCGTAGAGATAGGCCTTATACCTCATTTTTAGACGAGTTAAAACAATAATTACTTTTGTCGGCTGGACCTGATTTTTCAGGTCTAGCCAGTGGCGGATTAAAGGGGGGGCGACCGCCCCCCCCGACCCGACTGTAAAAAAATTGCAAATCTTTATTTTAAATAAACTATATGTAAGTTATATAAAAAAACATAGGTTTTGATGACCGTTTACGTTTAGTAAGTAGGCTTAAAACATCAAGAAACATATCAAATATTAATTGACTATCTTTTCTACAAAGAATCCTTCTAAAAAACACCTTCAATTAAATTCCATTTTAAGTTTATACAAGTACACGATAAAAAACAAAAGGAACCGAAACAGTGACCGGTGATATGAGAACATGAGCAAAATCAAGTCGGCCTAGTGTGGTCCGCTTAGCGACGCGACACACTTCATTGGCAGAGCGGATACAGGATTTCATTTTGGGAGAGGGTCATAAGAAGTCAAAAACAAAATCACCAAGAATTTAACAACAACGGGTCCGGGGAATTGAAAAATATATAAACTCTATGGAATAGTTTTTAATGTATTTCTAGACCATAAATATTGTCTTGAAAGAGCAAGAGTTTCTTACAGATTAAAGAATAAAAAAACACTAACTATGAAAGAGTAAAAACGAGCGGTACTAAAATCAATAATTCCACGACATGATCATTAAATCCACTTTGTTTTGCTAAATTTTAAAACAACGTAACACAAGCTCTTACTTATTCAAGTCATACCCATACGGCGGCGCGCTCCGTCAAACAATTAGCCCAACCAATAGAGATTGTTTCTTGTTATTGAATTTCAGCAAGCGACATCCGCAGTGGCTTTAAGGGTAGCACTTAGGTATGTAAAATACAAAAACTATCAGGTAAGAAATTTATCGCATTTTTTATAAACAAAAATAACAATAAATTTGGACTTTTTGGGTTTTTCATTGATATTATACAATGCATGCATGGATCACGATACTTCCAACTGGACATTTGTAGAGAATTAAAAAACATACAAAATGGTTTTTAAAGACCCCTATCGGACCATTTCTCACCGAGAAAACACTGGAAACTCTTAATTATTACAATTTGTCAAAAGTTCATATCTTTGTTAATTTACAATATTAAGGGCAGATCTTTCGGAAAATGATTGCTTAGTATGTGTACTTTAAACAGGCTTAAGATGAAATTTGTCGCATTAATAGTTTTTGCATAATTGCAGTACAAACAATTTAGGCCATTATTTTGTAAAATGCGGAGAAGAGAACGGCGCATCAGGCTGTTGTTTCCCCCACTACCACTATTGCAAATTTACCGTCGGCGTCGGTCTCAAATTTTAGCGTTTCGCGCTGTGTTCTTAAGCATTTTTATCATACTTTATCAACCTTATTGAAACATCGCAGATATAAGAATTTGGGGTTTTAATGTCTACTTTCAGACAGAATCCGTTGGGTAAATTTAAATCGGGCTACTCAGGTTAATTGGGCGCATTATGCAAGGTAATGGTCTAAAGTGTTTAAAGTGCAATTGTGCAAAAACTATTAATACGACAAATTTCATCTTCTTCCTATCTGAAGTACACATAATAAACAATCATTTTCTGACATATCTGCCCTTAATATTGTAAATTAACAAAGATATGAACTTTTAAAAATGGTAATTTTTAAGCGTTTTTCTGACTTTTCTCAATGAAAAACGTTCCAATCAGGGTACCGGTATATAAAAAAACGATTTTTAGGTTTTCTTTCTTTTAAAGTATCGTGATCCATTCATAATTTTTTATAATATTAAAACCAAAACAGTGCTAATTTATTGTAATTTTTGTTTATACAAAATGCCCAAAAGCTCCTTCCCTGATAGTTTTTTGTATTTTACATACCTACGTCTACCCGTCACTGTGGATGTTTGCTGTTAAATTCAATAACAAAATTAGCCTTCTTCTAAAGTGCTTTTTTGGCTGGGTTAAATGTGTTAAGACAATCGGCGCAATGGTACATATTTCACAGACAAGACCTTTAGCTGTAGCCGATTAACACTAAATCAGGTTTTCCTTATATCAAACGAAAATATAGAATTTACACTAAAATCCATATAAACATCAATGTACAAGTATATCGATTTGTACTAGATATATCAATTATAAAATTTGCTTGATCGTTATTTGAAAAACTGTCAAATCTTAAGGGTTTACAGAAAACTTCATTATCTAAAAAATTATAAGAGTGACGAATGATTGGAAGGCAGTGTTAGAAAGTTCAAATCTTGACCAGGCCCCGATTTACCAATGGGCAGACTGGGCAATTGCCCAGGGCGGCAATTTCTGTGGGCGGCAATTTCTGGGGGCGGAAAATTTTTGAAGATTTTTTAAATTATTTCCAGAATATTGGTAAAAGAACGGGAACGACACAACAAACTTGTTAACTTGCGCAGACATTATTAAAAACAAATTGGTTTTACACTTAAAAAATTAGAAATGCGCAAACTGGTACCTTTAAAATTATGTTCATGCATGTTTGCAGTTTTCACTAAATACGTACCGTAGTTATAAAAAGTTAATCGTATTTAAAAAAGAATATAAGAATAACTATTTTTTTTTTAATCAACAGTACACACAATATTTCAGGTTAATACCTAACACGTTATTTTTACAACAGTATATGCTATCAGCCCACCATTATTGGGGTAAAACTACAAAACTATTAAGAAATCACAAATATTTCAGTAATTTTTTATGGAAGGGGGGCGGCTACAAAAGGTTTTGCCCAGGGTGAAGCTTACCCTAAATCGGGGCCTGATCTTGACGAATCTAAAGGTGAAATTATATTATTTTCAAAACAAGTCTGTCTAACGATTTTGAGCCTTAGAATAGTGAATTGTGCCTTTTCTTTGCGTTTTTTTTTTTTGCGTGGAGTCATCTTTTTAGACAACTACATTTTTAAAACGATGATTAAATATGTAAACGTTTTAGAACAAATTTGTAAATACAAAAATTAATGTTTAAAACATTTCCTTTCCAATGGTTTTTATTTTATTGAGATTGGATGATTTTTAGAGGGTGGAATGTTCAATACAATCAGACAAAACAATAGTGCTGTCTGCCACTTGCTCGGTGGGCTGATACGACACTATAGTGTTATTTGGCGCTTTTAGGGTTAAATCAAACAAATAAATCAGGCCTTAAAAAAATGTTTTTGTGGGGTCATGACTCTCCCCCTGTATCCACCCCTGCTTGAGATGGTGGATGGCCGGAGTGAGCTGCAACAACTACCACAGATTGTGTCATTAAAAATGTCGAATCACTAGCTAAGAATTACTGCAGGGTTGTTGGAGGAGATGAAAACGATTGTATTTCAGAACTAAAGGTAGAAGTAAAACTTTGGGTATCAAAGTGGAAAAGGACTACAGCTGATAAAAAGACAACTTTACCGAACTATGCAGTTGATTATTTAGAGTTTTGTTCATCTGAAGTGTATCCTTCGCTAAAGAGAAGACAAGAAAAAAGTTATAGATAGGTACGTTAAAAAAGGGGGGGGGGGGAGAAAATTAGTGCTTTCCAAGAAACGTTAATTTGTACAGTCAGTTTATTTTCTGGATCTTCAAGATCAGAACAATTGCATAATATTTTAAGTCTTTTATTTTCTATGTAGACCCTATATTAGATATTTTTAATAATTATACAAATAAACAAATAATAAATCTTTTTAGTCAGATTTCTTCACCTGCCTTTTTTCACTTTATAGGTTATTTCCCCCTTTATTAAAAAATTGTGAGGAGTTTGATATAGGCTAAATAGCTAATAAGCTAAATATCTCAAAATTTTAAGTTTTGATAACTTAATAGAAAGGAAAGTACATTCCTTCATTCTATTCTTCATACTCTTGGTGATAAGAGCACACAAATAAGACGAATAAACTTAAACAACAAAACTGACATCACAAAACTAGGGAGCATTTCGTTATAAACTTAGCATTTCGTTGTGCATTATTGACCACAAATCCCCGACCTATTTATATGTATTTGATTTTTAAAACTTTTTATTACTTTGTTTCGTAATTGTCGCAAAACAAAACGGATCCAAATAAATTCATTTTACGTAGGTAACCCGAAAAAGTTATTAGAAACTCAAAATATTTTACAATAAGTTATTTATTTCAAACACTCTTTTTAGACGCTAACTGGGAAATCAATTTTGTTTTATTTTGTGAGAAGCAGGAGATAACACAAAGGAAAAAGAGGACAGTTTTACACTTATCTGTTATTAGTGTTAACTGCCAGAGATGGTTAAGAAGCCAATTTCAGAAGGTATTTTTTTTAAATTTTCCGGTGGAGAGCCCGGCCTTCCCAGACCCCCCCCAGAATGTACATTTTTAAAGACCGCCCCTTCCCACAAAACTTCATTAATCCGCCACTGGGTCTAGCCATGGATAAATCAATGGTAGTCAAACTTCCATTGGATAAAATAGTTAAAGATTCAGTGTTAGAAACAGAAAGAGCTGTTCAAAGTATACTAAACGAAAACGAAAATAATTCGGGCATACATGATCAGGAAAATCAAAATAGTAATAATAAAAGAAAGAATAACAGTACTTTAGACGAAAACAGTCCAAAAACTAAAATTTTCAATCTTGATAGACCTAATACTAGCGAAAGAACTAATATTATGCCTAATCAAAGAAGGTACAGTCATTATCATGATGGCCCTTTTGAGGTTATGGCTATATCCAAAAGTAAAGATAAAATTAATCCTTTCAAAGTAGGAAAAATTATTCAGACATTTGGAAATGAGGTAGAAAGAATAATTCGAAAAGGTAGGAACATTTCCATCATATGCAAGACTAGGCAGGGAGCAAATAACTTGCTCATTTCAAATTTATCAGAAAATTTCAACATCTTTATACCTACTAATAAATATCAAACTGTAGGCGTAGTATACATTGAATCTGAGATAGAAGTTCAAGAAATAATAAATGATGCCGAAAGTCAGTTCCCCATTTTAAATGCAATAAGAATTAAAAAGAAAGGCCACAATGGCCTACAAAATACAAATTTTGTAAAAATTATTTTCGAAGGAAAGGAACTTCCTGAAGAAATCAAGTTAAACTATGTTATAATGCCGGTCAATAGATTCATATTACCAGTCCGACAGTGTTTCCAATGTTTTTCATATGGACATGTTGGCAACTCCCCGTGCAAAAATGATAAACTCTGCATAAATTGCGGCGAGAAAGCACATTTAAATGAAGGTGCTTTATGTGACAAAGTCCCAAAATGCATACACTGCAAAGGACATCATAGATCAATTAATAAAGATTGTCCAGAATTTAAGCGGCAAAAAAAAATAAAACTACGAATGAGCCATTTTAACGAAGATTATTTCACTGCAGCATCATTATATCCAATCAATTATGGTCCAAAAAAGCATTTAACTTACAAAAAAAATTATGTTGAAATGACAAAGTACATTGACACTGATAACCATACAGCCTTCCCAAAATTGTCAGTAACTAATAGTAGGCCATTAAGACAAGATCAAGTTTCATTATCCTCAGAGAGTTACACCTCAGAAAATAGGTACCAGCAGTTAATAACACTAGAGTCAGACAAGGAAAGCAGTAATACTAACACAAATTACAAACCAGACTTAAGAAACCCAAACAAAAAGCATTTTTATGATAAAAAGAATACGCAGACTGTAGGCCTACCTAAAAGACCCCTAATACACACTAAATCACCTACAACAAGCAGCTCAAACATAAAATCAACACAAATGAGAACAAAAATAACAGATAGGGATCAATTGTTAAAACAATTAAATGATGCTATCCTAAAATGCACAAACATGTTTAATAAAAGTACACCGGTAGGTTCCAACATTAATATGGATAAAAAAATTAAAAAACTAATAGAAGACATTCAAAATGTAGTCGCAAAAACAGTTAAGGAAGATCAATCAAATCATTCTAGGCTAGAGGATGGTAATTGTCAGAAATGACAAGACCAAAGCGACAAAGTAAAATAGATATAATTAGGCTTTATTATAACATAAAATTTAATTCTTTATATATATAGGTAATGATAAACCAAAAAAATAGTATAAATAACTTAAAATTGTTACAATGGAATGCTCAGTCAATCAAACCCAAATGGGGGGAGTTACAGCATTTTCTTCATAAAGAAAAAATTCATATAGCGGTAATACAAGAGACATGGCTTACAGATAGACATGTTGATAAAATTAGATGTACAAATTATACAGTCTTAAACAAAAATCGCACAGATGGTTATGGAGGCATAGCCCTAATAATACATCAGTTAATTATTTGGAAAGAAGTAGACTTAATTATACCAGTAGACAAAACATTAAATGGTTCACTACAAATACAAGCAATACAGATTCTAAATTTTACATCACCCATTTACCTATATAACTTATATTGCGTCAAAGCAAACCTTGATCCAAACATATGGCAGGAATACATTTTTTCTCTAGACTTAGGTCTGTCAATTTTGTGCGGAGATTTTAATGCACATCATCCGTACTGGAACAGTAAGAAACCAGATTCAAGAGGAAACCAAATTTTCAATGCATACAATCATTCAAATTTCATAATGTTAAACAACAAATCTTTTACAACCACACCCAGTCTCTATAGACAACAGGCCATCTTAGATTTGTCATTTGCAACACCACCATTTCAAGTCTTACTAGATACTTGGGAAGTTTTAAAAGACTCAATGGGACGTATACATTTTCCAATAATAATAGACTTTATTACTAGCGACATAAACCCAGCAAACCAAAGAAATCACACATTAAACACTAACTTTCATAGAATGCAACAACACATTAATTACAAACATGCCAATTGGAATAAATTCAAAACAGAAATAGAAAATCAATTTAAAAAAGTCAAATTAGAACAATTAACTCCAGAAATTTACCAGAACATTGTAGACAAGTCACTAGAGAAAGCAGTTCCAAAACCAAAAACATTAACAAATTTCGAATATAGCAAACTTAATTTTAAGCCCAAACCTTGGTGGAACATTGAATGCTCCAAGGCAATAGCTGAAAGAAGACTCAGTCTAAAGAGATTCACATTAAACATGACCCCCAGAAACTTTTACTTGTATCAAAATGCACAAAAAAACGCTAAGCAGGTTATAACAAAAGCAAAAATAGAGGGATGGCAAAATTTATGTAGCAACATAGCAGGCAAAACTAGCGCACAAGCATGGAAGCTAATCAAAGTATTTAAAAATAAAACACATAACACAGAAAGACACTATCTACAACATAACTCTGAATTAGGGTATGGCTTCCTAAAGAATATAGCACCTGATTACGTTCCAAACATAACAGAACTACAGACACCAATTATAAATACATATACAAAACACACGTTAGAAAGAGATTTTTCACTAGTCGAACTTAGTATATCAATAAAGTCCAAAACTAAGATCACAGCCCCTGGCATAGATGGTGTTAATTATAAAATTATAAAAGAATTGCCAAACATAGCTTTAATTAATCTGCTTAATATATATAACAAAATATGGAACGGGCAGGATATACCAGAAATGTGGAAACAACTTAAAATCATTGGCATATTAAAACCAAACAAAGACAAAGAAAACCCTGAATCATACAGGCCTATATTATTAATTCCATGTTTTGTTAAAATTTTAAACACAATGATTAAGAACAGACTACAATGGCTAGTAGAAAAAGAAAACATAGTACCACCTACTCAGTATGCTTATAGAAAAAATAAGGGATGTGCGGACTACCTATTGCATTTCATCACGGACATACAAATAGCGCTCACAAGGGATAAGACGACCATAGCCGCGTCTATGGACATAACTGGGGCGTATGATAATGTAATTATCCCCATTCTAATTACTAAAATGTTTAAATTAGGTATTCCTGCTAAGTTTTGTATATATTGCCACAAATTTTTGAGTCATAGGAAAATTATCTTTTTCGGAAAAGAAAACTATAGCAGAATTGTTTTTAAGGGACTTCCACAAGGAAGTGTATTAAGTCCACTGCTTTTCTCTATTTACACAGCTGAAATAGCAAAACTACTGCCAAGACAAATACATTATCTACAATATGCAGATGATTTTCTCATTTATATCACTTACAAAAAAGATATAGATATCAGAAACAGATTTCAACAAACAGTTATAAATATAGATAGGGCTATGATAGGACTTGGGTTGGAGTTCAACCCCGATAAATGTAAGATAATAATTTTTACAAGAAAAAGAAAAATAGAAAATAGTTTTAACTTATCATTAAAGGGAAAAGAAATGTCAATAGTAGATTGCCACAAGATTTTAGGCATATATATTGATAAAAAACTTAATTTTGATAAACATATTAAAGAATTAATTAGACAAAGCCATAAAGACATTGACATTATAAAGTCCCTGGCTTGTGGAAGAAGAGGTGCGCAACCTCATTTTCTAATAAACGTTTATAAATCACTAATTAGGTCTAGGCTGGATTATTGTTGTTTTATTTTTGGGCAACTTTCTAAAGCTCGGACACATCAATTACAATATATACAGAATCAAGCGCTAAGAATAGCTATGGGCGCCTTTAAAACAACACCAATAATAGCTCTTCAGACTGAAGCAAATGTATGTCCCATAAATATAAGACAAAGTTTTCTGACAAGTAAACTTGTACAGAAAGTTATGAACGATGCTACTCACCCGGTCTATTTGAATTTATTGGAATTGAATATGTTAGTAGATCACCATCCATACTGGGAAAAGAAAAAAACCCCTACGTACATAAAATCATTAAATTATGGAATAGGGTTGGAATTAATTGACACAAAAAACACATTAACAAAAGACAAAACCACAGACCTGGATATACCATTGGTTTTAACAAACTTAAATCTAAAATGCAATAATGCACTTGGAAACATTGATTCACAAAAAGCTCAAACAAATCATAGCCAATTCCAGCAAGAATTTTTAAATACAGTAAAAAACTCTTATTCTAATTATTTGCAAATTTTCACCGATGGGTCCAAAAATAATAATGGAATAGGAGCTGCTGTTTATTGTCCAGCTAAACATACACAATTACAATTTAAATTAGGGAAACACATGTCAAGCTACACAGCCGAGCTTTATGCTATTTACAAAGCCTTACAGTACACCGGTAGCTTAGAAGAAACCAAAATATTAATAAGCACAGACTCTAAATCTTCAATTGAAGTAATTGAAAATAGTAGGTTTTCTTTCTTAGAAGAAGGTCTCAACATAAAAATTATCAAAGAAATCTTAAAACAAAATAAAGAAATAGTATTACAATGGGTACCCAGTCATGTAGGTATAAGGAATAATGAATATGTGGACAAATTAGCTTATGAAGCAACTAGGAATGGAACTCCAATTTTTGATTTAATCATACCAAAAAATGATTCAACATCCGCATTAAAAGTAGCTAAATGCCTACTTTGTACTTCAGGACAAATAGAAACACTAGACCACCTGATTCTCGAATGTCCAGCTTATGAACTTTTCAGAAAACAATTATATAATAAACTAAAAGCAGAAAATTACTTTCCCCCTTACAATCTAATCAATATATTAAAAACGAAAAATTTGGAAATTTTTCAAGAAATTAACATATTCCTAAATAATATAAAACGAAAATAAAAAAAAACACAAAAAAAAAACAAAAAAAAAAACAGCGTAAACATTACTATTGGTCATTCGACACGGAATAAATAAAGCAAGAAGATAAAACACATGTATGTTTATCCTAACATGGGATTCTTCAACCAAGGCCCATTCCTTTCTGGATAGGAACATGTCTGAAGGGCCTCAGACGAGAAGATAATACCTTCCTACCCATCCAAAGGTCCTATTAAGGCTCTTCTTTACCTTAAAGAAAACTCCCGAGTGTACAGTATGATTTCAATGCAAAAGGCCTGACTCAAGCCGCAAAATCGTTGAAACATGCATTCGTAATACCGTGTTTCGGATTCTATTTATAAATTAATAATCTGGGAAACTACTTTAAGTTATAAAGAAGGCTTTATATTTTTTACGTGTTACCTTAAAATATGGAAATTATTGCTTAAAACTCCCAAAAAATTCGTTAAAAATAATCGTTTTTTACTCATTTAAACGGTTGATTAAAAGGAGTTGCCGACGATTTCTTTCAATTATGAGGTATAAGACAAAAGCACAAAGCCATTAAGAACAATTTAAGATGTTTCACAACTTTTTAGGTTGAAAAACGGCGTCCGAAACACGGTAATACGAAGTGCATATTTTTGCTGTTTTACGCAAGGTATAGAAGACCCTTAACTACAAATCCTTAAGAGTTCCCACTTTTAGTGACTAACATACATGAAAACAAAACTTTAATACATGTTAGATTAGGTACATATCTGTTTGTTTGTTTTACTAACACGTAGAAACTGTATTTTTGATATAGAAAAATCAGCCATTCAGAACAAATTAACTTAATCGTCAATAACCAGCCACTGTAAAAGTACGAATAAACAACCACTATACATATTGCGAGCAAATCTGATAACAGAGCGAAAGGTGAAAATCCGAAGGTGTTATGAAAGTCAAAACGACAGTGAGAATCCGGAAATAACAAAAGAAAACAATTACGAAAAGCAGTAAAATTGGAAGGGGCCACATGAAATAAATCAGTGCCCAGCCTTCAACGGCAACAAAAGAGAGAGAAAAAAAAAAGCTTTACTGGAGTACAGTAGTAAGTGTTATGTTATTATACTGGTAGTACAACTGACTTTACAATCATTATTATTAGGGTATTACAAATATTTCACTTGTGTCGTTAGAGGTTATATAGTAAGAGCTGATGAAGAATTTGTATAAGATTTTTTAACTAAGCTAAAACCACAACAGCTTTGTAGAATTGTAGTTAAATACAGTACTAACTAGAGAAAGAGAATACAAGCCCATAGAGAAATTTCGAACTCTGGCCTTAACAATGCAACCTCTGTTCACTAAAAATGCGAATGCAATTTAATATATACCATATTATACAGAATGTGACAGGCCACCAATGCGGTACGTACAGCCAAGCTGCCAAGGACAAGGTTGCTAGATTACGAGATTCAATAATTAATTATGCGCATGTCCCAGATTTTGTGTTCTCTAACGTCACAGGTGTGAGTGGACGGGGGACGCATACCATTTAATTTTGAAAGATACATTTTAACTTTTGCAGTTTCTGCATAATTACCTTGAAGGCCTAGTTACCTTAGTGACAGTTTTTTTTACTTAGGCATAACCCCACTTTATAAATTTAAGGAATAATCAAAACAATGATAAATTTCTTAAGACTTTTATATATATATATATATAGGCCTATTGTAAGTAACTCTGTTATATCCAGGGCTTTACTCGTAATTTTGCCAGTAGACCTACCGGAACGCTACCGGAACTGACCAGAAGTGTTGGAAAGGGGATTACACATTTTTGAAATGTTCACTTCTAAACCTCTACTTTACGTATCTTTGGTGAGTTTTAAGAGTGCAGATATAATGCTTACTGTACTTTTATAAGAAAAGTACACATGTATATTATGTAACTATTTTTGTACTTGTATATAGCACAAGGAAATTTGAAAGACACATACTATTTTAAGCAAAAACTTGGCAAAATGCCTCTTATTTAATCCAACGCCTTTACCAGAAATTTAAATCTTCAGTTATAGCCTGTAAACCTAAACACATTTTATGTATAGGCCTACCAAGAAATTACTTTTCTTATACAAAAACAACTAAACACAAGCAAGCTTATAACGAGAACACAACACAGACGCTTGTTTACTGAATTATTCTAACGACCCTCAAATGTCACAAAACTAAACATTATAATGCCAACGTCAAAGTGACTAGCCACTTTTTAGTTTTTAACAGTTCGCGAGAGGTAGCTAAATCGAAGTGCGGCCGGTGTTCAGGTACCTACGTTTAAATATTTTCCTCTTTCGGGGCGCCTTATTTCGACCTCGTATTTGTGACGGCGTTTGTCAGTGTACAGACATTGTTGTATATACAGTATTCCATGGTGTGCTCTCATTTGTGATACTTAATTTTAATTAATTAATCGTGAAATTAAATGATTTATTCGATAAAAATATTAATCGCTAAATGAGGTCAAAATTGTATCATGTTTGACCTTATTTTAATTACAATAGCTAATCTCATAAATACGATAAACTTTTTTATGACGAAAAAGTTAATACTGTAATATACAAATTTAGCATCGCTGGTTTTTAATCTTTTCAAACGCCTCGACTCTGAATCATCGGTCTTTTATTTGGAGTCGTTCGCAACAGTCGCCGAACATCAAAGGCGTGACGAAAGGCTGGCAAAATGGTGAGTGGTGCTTAAAAGTTGTCCTATTTCGGTTCCGAGCTTAGGGAAAATGTGGGAGACTTTACTTTTACTGTAGTTGACTCGCATAGTCGCAACACACTGTAGTGTAGGAATATCGTGAGGTTTTTCGATTGGCGATTGGCGGATATAAAATTCTGAACCGAGTGTTCAGTGAGTATTATGATTGAAGGAATGGATGGTCCAGTGCAACGTTAGAACAATACTTTAAACTATATAATCAAAAGCAATACCGGAACGGCGTTCCTGTGCGTTCCGGCACCAGTAAACCCCTGGTTATATCTAAAACATAAACTAAAATATGCATAGATCTACTAAACTGATAGCGATAGTATGAAAGTAACATTGTTTAAACCTATTCTACTATCGGCCAACTGAATACACCCTTTTTATATAAAAAAAACACGGAATAAAACATTTAACGGATCAAATCAGTTAGAAATTTTTAGACTGCCGCCCGACGCTCAAGGGTTTCTTTACTTTCAATAAACGTATGACCAGGGGCGGACTGGGTCCTTCATTAGGGCGTAAACCTTGAATAGCCTGAAGGTGCATATCAGAAGGTCTGAGGGTATGGAAAAAGACATCCTATATGCACGATTTTATGCTAATCTGAAAGTAAATTTGTAAATAAAATACAAATGATTTTCTTAGGTTCTTTCTTAATATATTTGTATTGTCCCTTACATTTATATAAAAAATCATGTACTTCCTATTTGCAACAGATGTACAATGGCGCTGTAAATTTTCATCAAATTTTCCATGATATAATTTAACACATAAAATTTGCGTTAACAAAAATGCTGCTAACAAAAATAACAATTCATTATTGACTAAACTGTTTGCATTGACTGAGTACAAACTGTAAGCCTAATTGTTTAAAAAGGCTGTTTTATTATTTGGTTCTAAAGGCCGACTAAGAAAATAAAATAAACTATCATTTGTGAATTTGTTTTTGATACTTTTTGTTCTCATTATTTTTTAAAGTTTAACTTGATCAAGGTTGTTTTGGTTTAGGCTTAAAACTTTGTCAGATTTTGTAATGAAGAGATGGAAAGTATGAGATAATTCTGAAAAACAATGTAGGCCTATAACTTACAACAACTAAACTATTTACACAAATGACACAATTAATATCATGTTACAATGCTAAATCTCATTAAATAATTTTATAAATTACTTTAAAGTCTTTGAGCCGTGAGAAAATAAAATAACTACTAAGTTATGATTTTTCTTCTGGTTCAAAGTATATTCAATACATCAAGAGACCCTTCGTTTTCTCGCTTTTTTCACACAGCTTAGCTATCACAGCATCATTGTCTAAGAAAGTGATTGTTTCATTTTTTTTCATTTTATTTATTAAGGGTCTGTTGTAGTGGCGGCCATCTTGGATTTTTATCCCATAAGAGCAATGTTAAATTTCAAACCATTTATTTCATTTACTTTTTATCATAACATTTTTTGCAAGGTCTCATTTTAAGCACAGTCACAATACGCATCCGTCTTGCAATTTACATTTAAAAACAAAAATTATGTAATTGACATTTTGTGAGTACAAAGTTTGAATTTTTTTGCTAACACAATAAAAAAATAATAATGAAAAATAATTTGCAAGCAGGATCCGAAATTTTATAAAGAATATTCAGTTTTTTTTTCGACACTCAATTACAAAAGATAGGCTTATAAAATGGTTTGAAATGAGGCAATGTCAGCGCAAGAAATTGCACTGTTTAGATAGGGATATAGTGAGAGGCGCTAAAGTTTCCTGTTGATTTCTCTTTTACTGGAGCAGACCCTTAAGCTGTTGACAAAATTTCAATTGTATAGCCATGGTCAAAGAATTTAAAAAAAAACGTACATTCATATTTGAATAATAAAAATCACCATACATCTAATTACACAAAATTACTCAACAATCACTCATAAAAGGCAAATCATAATGGTAGATAGTAACAAAACTGATAACTTATGTTAACAATAAACAACACACGTATGATAGAACAAAACACGTATGCTAGTCAGCTATACACAAAGTGTCAGAGACACAACAACAATAATTAAAGAAACAAAACAAGCAAAAATAGAATCCACAATACAATAAATTGTATTAATACAATAAATGTAAATACAATATAATCCTCTCTTTCTATTTGGATTACGATAGAGGCCTCTAAATAAGATATAAGAGCGTCTAAATTATCTTGGTTCAATGTTGCTCGAAGACTTGATTTTACAAATTTGAGTGTAGAGAATGTTCTCTCACAGTTAACTTGTGTCAAAGGGATGGTCAAAATCAACTTATAGACCAGTTCAGTTCAGGGAATGATACAGAGTAGGGCCTACATGTTTTAGAGCCTACTCATATATCACATTGAACACACACTTGGTACACTGCTTGCATTCTGATGTATTAGAGCAAGTCTTATTTTCCTCTTCATCGGATTTATCATTGCTCGACTCATTATTAGATTTTATATCTGAAAAACTTTCTTCGATTGTCAAGTTTAAATCAGATAATACTTCAAACAAGTATTAAAGTTCTTTCAGTTTTTATCTGTCTACATTTTGTACCAATGTACAAATTTTGTCCAAGGTATTTGGTCGCAGTCCATTTTTCTTAAATTCAGGAAATCTTCTAGGGTCGAATATAGGCCTAAGTATTTTTTATCTGAAAATCTCGAGTTCAGTGACACAATACACTTTTATCCTGAATTAGTCTTCTTCAGTTGAGTTGACAAAAGCATCTTCATTTGTGTCACAGTCACCATATACTTTCTTGGCGGTTTGTATTTTTTTTTTAATTCTGTTTCAATGCACAATTTGTCTGCATCTAAAGAAGGGTTTTCATCAACTTTTTTGTTGATGGAAGCAATCATGAAATATATAAATCTGTTAGCAGCCTTCGTGACATCATCAAATTCAAACTCGTTACGAAGTTTTCCCAAAGATTTTACTGAAATAGAGAAATATAGGCATGTTTGAAGATCCGGAACAGTAAACAAGATAAGGTAATTGGACGGCTATACATCGACGAAAGTAAATCTCCAGTAACGTGTGATGAACCGTCAGAAAGCGACACTAGTTCTTCATCAGATGACGACTTTTAAAGCAAGTTACTAATTAATTCGTATCTCTTTTTCCGGGCCTTGAATTATGTTAATTAATTGTTAGAATATATAAATACAGAGTGTTGAAAAAGTCTAAAACCGGTTTAATATTTCGTATATAAAGATAATTTCTAGGTAGATGTAAATGAGGAACCTACTCTATGTAAAAATAATATTTATTAAGATTTCAAAAAAATTATCCGCCATTTTGGATCCGATATTTTGAATGTAACTTAGTTTTTTTAAATAGGTAGGTGATCATGTGATACATCATTTCGATGTAGAATTTCAAGAGAAAACCAACGGTGAAATTTGCACATCCATATTTTTAACCGATTAAAAAAGGCGACCAAAAAACAAGGAAATCGTGTTTTTTTAAGATTTACAACATTTTTTAAGATGGAGGAGTAAAAATAAAATTTACAAAATCGATTTGGAAGCAATTTTTTAGGTCAAGCAATTTAAAATAAACGTTTTTTGTCTCTTGAAAGTTTTTCTAAAAACTCTTCCTTTTCGAGATATTAGCAACTTTATGTAGATTTATTTCAACTCGTTTAGGGCCGCTATTTTGTTTTGGGTGGTCCGATTTTTATTTTCTTTATGTCATTTTCCTAGTCTTAAGTAAAATTTAAAATGAGGTATCACATGACCATACTTCCCATTTAAAAATATTGAGTAGCCCCAAAAATTCCGATTTTGAGTTGGGGGGCAACGTTGCCCTATGCATGGGGAAGTGTGCTTTTATGACCTATAAATAACCCCCGGGTTTGGATTTTCTATCAATGCTCGGTGGGGAGTTAAGGGGGTGTCTCCATACTTTTAACTAACCCTGTATATAGTTCTTAATGGGAATATTTGCTTGAAACATACTGGGATTAGAGACTATAAGTTAAACTTCAGGCTATATTTTTTTATGGTGAATTTATTTTTTCGGTCTGTTAATACATTGTTAGGATACATAAATACGAAACATATCTCAATAAGTTACGATTTGGTTATGACAAAGTATTAGTAAACAATTACCGATAAGGGTGATGTTATAAAATTTTTATTTTTAAAACACAAGTTAAAGTTCAAATCAATACAAATAGTCCTAGGATAGCCTATGGACAAAAATAAGGTAGGCCTACCTAACCTATTTCTGCAAACGAAAAATCAATTTTACCCTAGATAGAATTACGAAGATATTTTTGGCTGGCTATATGTACCAAACCATAACAAATTTGACCCAATTATTGCCTATTTAAATTATTAATTAATAATCGTTGGCCACAAATAAATAATATACTGTTTAAACTTCTACAGTGTAATGATGAAATCGAAAAAATACACAAATTTAATTTAAATTTATAAAAGTAGTGATTCTACTTACGTGCATGAATCCTGTGTAATGCATATCCAAATAAATTGAAGCGTTTGACTCAAATTAAGTTTAAAATAAAAGAGAAACAATAATTTACAGATCACATTCTTCACACACTTTAAAGTTTTACGTTTTCGTTACTACGGTTTACGACACGACAGACGACACCGATGCTGTGAAGTTTTTATTCGGGTTCGGCGTAAAATGCCGCGGGAAGCGGCCAGCTTCTTTAAGTCGCTCAGACCACAGAGTGCTACTCGGTAGTAGGTACATGTACGAGAGAAGAGCTGCTTTGCTATCGCTTGTTGACAGTGTCAACTACAGATCTCACACCATACTTTATGTTTTTCCGAAATTCTTACTCTGAGTTTTGTCTCGCTTTCTAGAAATGTGTCTCGGCTCATTCTTTGAATTTTAACGAATACTTTTGGACGAGGGTGCAAAGAAGGTGCATCGGCCCGTTGGCCGGTGGACCGGCGGGCCAGCCCGCCCCTGCGTATGACATTGGTTAAAAAGGCAAAATTAAGTATTTTTGATACGTATACGTTCATGGCATACTAACGACCACTTATATACAAAATTTCAAGAAAATCCGACGGTAAACAAAAAAGATGCTAATTTTTGCGAGTATACTTTCGGAAGTTTGTATTCGGTTCAAGGGTTTATTTATTCTTTAAACACTATGAATTATGGATTAAACAACACCAATCGATTAAAACTTTCTGTTATGGCACTACTTACGACTGTTATTTTCACAGGAAGTATATATTTTTAAAATACTCTCTACCAGGGTTACGCCTGAATTTCTGGACAAAATTAAATATCACTTAAGTCTACGGTTAAAGATATAGTAGTCCTATACTGTGATTTTCCTATAAATAATGGTCTCTCACTAAGTATTTCCGTCGGCACTAGCTCCTCGTGTGACGTCATCTCGTTGACTGTGGGAATGTTGTCGCTTGTATCGTAGTCACATCCGCCGTTCGGGCAACGCCGCTTGCACTTGCTAGTAACGCTCGCCGCCCACCGCCCACCGCTCAACGCTTGTATCGTAGCCGAGGCTTAAGAATAATTCAATTACGCAGAAGTGAGTTGAGCGAATTTAAAAAATAAATTTATATATTTTGAGAGTTTCAACGAACTATTTTTGAAAGGCACTGAATAGCTGCCTGCGTGTACGAAATGTATTAGTAGAATTTATTTTCACCTTAGCCTCCAGCCTCGTCGCGCGCTACTTCATTTAGCTTCGCTAGTTTGTATCCCAGCAGTCGGCCTTGGGTCAGAAGCTGCCCAGACGTGGAATTGAACCGGGTACTTTCACGGTATTTTACGTTTTGATCGATTTTGGGAGACCAGACGGTCCATAAGGTCGTGTACAAAAACAACATTTGCAGAATAATATCCTATATTTATTTTTTTTAGTTAAAACCGTAAAAATGTTTCATTGTAGTACGGTTAATCTCAAAAAGATTTTACATTCTGTCACAAAATGTGTTTCTTGTTAGATTTCTTTGGCTAATGAACTCGTCCTAGTGACTTACAAAACCAACGTGTGTACAAAATGTGGGCTAAATCGGACGTAAAACGAGGCCGTTATGGGCGAACACACGCATAGGCGTCGCGTGGACTATTGTTTTGGGGGGCACAACCAGTCAACGGCAGATCAAAAAGTTTGTTTAGGGGAGACAAAATAGAGAACACCCCAGGCTAGAATAAATTTGGTTTTTGATTGTGTAAAACAACGTATCAAAATTACAATTTTAAAACTAAGTGGTAGTATGTCTACATTAATATTTATATATATATCCTACCTGGTTATCCGTCTTGCAACTGTTTGTATAGTTTGACACTACGCGTTCAGGAACAGGTTTTCATCTTCAGGTTTAGAAAATATGTATTACTCTCAAGTGACCACGTCAAATATAAAGTAAAAAAAAACATACACATACACAGATTACGATACGAAACATTGCACTGTACAGTCAAGACACAATCTTTACAAAAGTTCGCATGAACACGAAACAGAAATCCTTCTAAATAGTTGGCATTGGTCTCCTTCATCAATAATATTTCTAGGTCTATAGGTAGAGATTGCGGTGTTATACAAACTATTGGATTTGAAATATAATTGTTCATTGAGGAGAGAACCACTTTGTTGAGTGTTAGCTAGATAAATTTCATATTCTTTAAAATACGTTCATTAGTCGACCTTTGTTACACAAATGCAGAGGGGTTAAACTCGCAGATAAATTGTCGTAAATATGATCACTGTCAATTAAATGTATGGTATATTTTGACTTGTTCTTTGTAATATGTCTTTTGGGTAAATCTTCTTTAAATTTGTTCTTAAATTTTCTGCCAGATTGCCTAATATTGATCTTATCACAATCGCTGCACTTTAGCTTATAAATACCAGTGCCATTTTCAATGTTTTTCGTGGATTTTATCCTCAAATTCAAAGTAGCTCTGCGTTAGTACTACATTTAATAAATCTATGATTTGGTTAATGGTGTTGTAACATATTTTCTCAGTGTCAATGAGGTTTTCCTTCAAAATGTTTAAGGTTTCTTGAACTGGTATGTTGGTATATCAATTTATTATGTAAAATGAAGTTACAATGTAATTCCGTTTAATTGCGATATCCTTAGTATTGTCGATCAATTCATAATCATTTTTCAAGCTAATTAATAAGTGTGGCATTATTTTTAAGAGTATGTTGCAAAGTTTGGGCCACCCTGTATCCAGGAGCTAATGGTCAATTTTGAACCATTGACTGTTGAAGAAAATCTGTGTTATGTTATGTTTTCCCTTACGATCAATGCATTTTAAGTTAGGATTGAGACTTTGAAAGGCTCACTTCTTTGCAGTTTTCTTGATTCAAAATATTTAAAATGAATAAATTTTAATACATCCTTCAATTTAAATAAAATTATTTTACTTACAAAAATACTAATTGAATTTATGGGAGCATCGGTTAAAATCAATTATGTGTATGTGTAATTTGTATAAGAAAATAAAACTCGTTGGTATGATTTTTTCGTATAAAAATCAAAGAACCAATATCCTTCGGGAAAAGTAAAACTAAACAATTATCATTGGTTGTACGTAAAATACAAATCAGTATACAAATTTGTTGTAATGTTTTTTTTTACAATTAATCAAAAAATAAACATTAGGCCTAAAGCCAAACTAAATTTCATAACTAAACATTGTTGCTACAATTCTTATATTTTAAACAAAACTCTTTATTTACATTAATGGAGCATAGATCGTCTTTTAGCCTAGTTCGTTTTGAATATCTTGGGTACCTAATTTTTTGTAAACTAGTTTAAGTACTGCGGAGTAGAATGATGGGGGAGGCCGAGGAGGCAAGTCGCACAAAATAACCAATAAATTGGAAAATAATTTGAACCTTAAACTTAATAAGGTAAAATAAACAACGTAGTTAAAACATTCTTGACATAAATTACTTTACAATAGGAGAGGAAGAACTTTACAAAAGAGTAGAGATTAATTATTATTTGTATATTAGCCACAAATTAATATTACATTTATATAGAATGTTGGAGGGGCACGTGCCCCCCCCCCCCCCCCGGCGCGACGCCT
The DNA here is from genome assembly GCA_018207615.1 of Philaenus spumarius. Lineage (NCBI taxonomy): Eukaryota > Metazoa > Arthropoda > Insecta > Hemiptera > Aphrophoridae > Philaenus > Philaenus spumarius. The sequence goes on along the minus strand of JAGFPH010000174.1, from coordinate 94,547 downwards.
ATGAACACACGTATATAGGGCAGAGTACCCAAAACCGGACAAAGAAATCTATTTTAAAGGCATAAAATATTCACTTTATGCTATGTACCTAACAATTAAATTAATTTGTCATCAACTATTGTTAATAATTATTATCTAAAACTACCATGTTTTAAAATCTTGCATTTTGGTGATTTGAAAAATGGGTGCCTAAGTCGGATCCCTTATAAAAGTTATAATAAAACATTGATGAAATGCAGAAAAGAGTAGAAATCATAAGAAACAAATTATAAGTTATCAAATATAAATGTAGTTTTACAATTACTAGTCTTAGTCTACAAAAATACACAGTATCTAGTATATTTATAGGATATGACAAACCACTGAAACAATCAAATTGTTTAGTGAAAAAACGTATGAAAATTACGTCTTAGTTAAAATAATACAGACTACATCTCGCGACAAAAATCGCAAATATAAACATTGTTTTCCGCTCAGCACAATCTACATTTGCCCACAGAGAACACATAACCGCAATTTATCCAAAGTTCTCCATTTAATAATAATAATAATATAATCTTTATTTATTGAGGCGAAGTTACGACCATTGGGTCCTCTCTTCCACTTAACCTCGACACAAAAA
>JAGFPH010000174.1:75772-90480 GCA_018207615.1 Philaenus spumarius | reverse complement strand
GGGGGGGGGGGCTGTGGGGGCTGCAGCCCCCTTTGGGTTATTATATTTTTGTTTAATCGTCTAAGTGGCAGACTGCTTAATTGAGTAGTCTCAGACAACACAATTTGTATCGAATATTTCACCCACTAAATATTATCAAATCTCAATAAAACAAAAACCATTGGAAAGAAAATGTTTTAATCTTCAATTTTTGTATTTACATATTTCTTCTAAAAAGTATATTTGCATATGTAATCATCGTTGTAAAATGGTAGTTGCCTAAAGCAATATTGATGTCATGCTATAAAGCATAAGGAAATGACTCAAACTCGTCACTTTTTAAAGGCACATAATCGTTAGACAGACTTGTTTTGAGAAGAAGATAAGGACACCACTGGATTTGTCAAGATTTTAACTTTCTACCACGATCTTCTAATCATTCGTCACTCTTATAGTTTCTTAGATATGAATTTGTCTGTAAACCCTTGTCATTGGAAAGTTTTCAAAAAATGAGAAAGCATATTTTGCAATCGATGTATCTATTACAAATCTATATGCAGTATTCGTATAACAATTTTTATATCGATTTGAAGCGCAAGTTCTATATTTTCGTTTAATATAACGAAAACCTGGTTTAGTGTTCCGAACTATTCGGGTATTTCCGTGAAATAAGTACAATTTCAACGCCTTAGGCGCGTTAGCCGTTACCTTTTCCTGTCTGGCTGGAACAATATACTATACGTTTGTGAGAATTTTGTTTAGTTGTTGTAATTTAGTGAAATAGGTTTTTAGAATAAATCTATTTAAATTAAAATCTCTATTAAAATTAAAAATAAATCTATAAAAAAAAGTAGGCCTATGCTGTTCAATTCTATTGTTTATTCTCTACAATTTGTTATAGCAAAACTTTATTTTTGGGTTAAGCATATAATCCTTAATTCCTATTCAAAATGGGTAATCGAGAAATAGTATAAAAAGACGTTTTCAAGCCTGTATTCCAAAAAAAAATTCTCTCCCCCCCCCCCCCCCCCCCCGATAGGAGACAGACCCCTCCTTGAAAACCGGCTGGATCCGCCCATGGCTCTTAATGAGCCACAAGCGGGCAAAACGATATAGTTAAATAAATTCAGACAAGAACTCTCGAAAAGTTTGAGCTGCATTGCTATTAGTTGAATAAAAACAAACAAATTTAAAAGACAATGTGGGTCGAGCGGGAGCCAAATTAAAGTTCTATTATTTCTATTAAGCCAAAACATTTTTTGTATTTAAACTTTGGCAATATCTTCAACAATTTTAAAACGCCGGGCAAAACACAGTTTTTTTTATAATTTGTACGTTTTTTTTTCTGCCGAAACATGGAAGCACAAGGAGTAATAATATGTTTACACTAGTTATGTATCATACGAAATATTCCCGTCATTCATACAAAAACTTTGGCCCTACTTCGCATGCGTCAGGATCTAGGTCAGGTTACCCCTCCCGCTCACCCAATTCAAGTGCTGTCCTAATACAATGGTCATTTAGGCCTACGTATAAATATAAGCGTATACAATAATGTGTTTGCATTTCGTGGGGTTTGTTGAGCGAAGCTAACGGGGGCGGAACCATATAACTTAGTTATATTTAATAAAGTTATAACTAGTAAATAACCATTTTCATGGATTTTTTTATAGGCGAAAAACGTGGGTGGTTATCATCGCCTACCATTTTCATGAGGAATTTAGAAAAACAAAGAAACACATAAAACACGAAATAGTTAGCAACATCTAGAAAACATCTGTTTTAAACCTTTCACGACAGTATTTTTTTACCGATTAAATATTTGTATTTTTACAAAATATTTATTTTACCACCTCTTTTCCATTTTTTTAAACAAAAAGGAGCCTGTACGAAACATAAAAACAATTTTTAGCTGCCATTTCGTGATGGATGGGGACAAGAACGAAGTTGAAGTAGGCTACAAGAAATGTTCAAAGAGCCATGTAATTTGGTGCCTCACGCTACCTACATTGCCATTTCAAATTGTTTAGAAGGGCTTTTCCGTTTGATTTTTTACACTTATAATTTGATACTTACAATGTGATATACTTATAAATGTTTAGTGAGTGGGTAGAGAAAAACCAAATTAATAAAACGTTTATAAGGCATAAAATTGTACTTTTTATGTATGGGAAACTTTGACCTCATATTCAAAACTGAAATTGTTTGAGGTTCTCAAATTTGTTTATTATAGACCGTTATCGTGTGATCCCTCATTTTAAAAGTATTGATTAAAAACGACCTCCATTTTCAGTAGGGCTAAGATACAAACCTCTAGTTTAGTTTGTTGGATTTCTTTAATCAATGTCTTTAAAATGAGGGGTCACAAGATAGGGGTCTACATTAAAACAATTTTAGCAATTTAAAAAAAAATTTCCAATTTTGGATATAGGGGCAAACTTGCCCCATACATTAAAAGGTACATTTTTATGCATTGTAAACATTTTATGAATTTGGCTTTTTCGACCCATTCACTAAAGAGTTACAGGGGTGTCTCAGGACTTTTCAGCACCCTTGTATACAATTTTTAATGACACCCCAAAACGTGTAATGGGGCCATGACCGGTGCTCATTGACTACTCCCGACCTCAGGCCTCACCATAAGAGTTACTGCAATAACTCAACCGAATATAGCCTACAAGATTCACGATCAGTGATACTAATACATCTAATTACCCTTTTTTAGCCACATACAACCTTGTCTTGTTCCTACGGAGTTTCCCCATATCAAAAATGAGCATGGAAAAGTATAGTATACACTTATCACCAAATCCAAGCCGGAAAATTATGAAATAATGTATTACTTGAGGAAATAAATAAACTAATATAGACGGGGAGAGAATTTGTTTATTTTTTGCCAGTTAGCAATCGAAGTGTTTCTTGACAACCTCACTTTGGATTCAAGAAAGGCGGGGAGTCAAATAGACACCGAACTAACCAACTCCAATAACCGTAGTCAAACCTTTACAAGGAAGATAACAGTAAGATATTGAAAAAACCGACAACAACGTCTAGCCTCTCGACTTCGGCTTTCTCAAAATCTAAATTGGAACGAGCTACACGTACCTCGACAGAATACGCCTCACTTAACCCACTCCCACAACATCAATACCAGTAGTTATAATTATTTCGGACATTGCTACGGTATAAACCTGTGTGGGGCGTGCGAGAAAGTTACGTTATTTCTGCAACATTTTTCTCGGAAGCCTTTGTTTATAATAATGCGGAAAAGTAGTTCAAACCCGACCACAAACACTTATAGTTGCTTCACCACGGTGCGGTGTGGGTTTCATCCGAGCTGCCCAAGTTTGGAAACTGTGAAGGTCTTTAGTATACGAAGGCGTCATGGACGCAACAAAACCTTCAAAGTCAACTAGCGCGGAGTAGTTAGTTGGAGCAGATCTTCGCAGTAGTCCGAAGTCGGCATCATGAACCTGGTTAGTGTTGTGTTTTACCTTTCTTAACTTACTTGTTATTTTACTAACATTTCCTGTTAGCTAAACAAAGTGTACTGAATTAACAACTAAACCTAAATACTGAAACTAAACATTACGAATTTAAAAGTAATTCATAATAATACTAAATGCAGAAAAAGGAGACGCTATACAATTTACAATTTAGTAACAATGTTAAAATAAGTAGACTATACAATAAGAACAAAACACTAAAACTAATTGATAAGGATACACTATAAAATTGAATAACAATGTTAACATAAAGTAAACAATAAACAAAACTCTAATTAATAAGGATATAAATATAAGTTATTATAATAGCAATCCTCTATCTAATTAATAAGGATATACACTGAAATTTAACAACAAGTTAAAATATTTAAAAAAAACGAGAATAAAATCTAATTAATTGGGATATACACTGAAATACAAGCAATGGAATACAAATACACCACTGGCTTAAGACGGCTGATTTTGACTGCACTTTTTTTTATCAATAAAAACAAATATATTAGTACTGTAGTTTATGCCTATTTTTACTGTAGTTACAACAGCAATAAGAAAACCAATATATTATTAGTTTATGACAGCTGATTTTTACTGTAGGTAGGCCTACAATAGCAATTAGAAAACAAATGTATTATTAGTTTATGACAGCTGATTTTTACTGTAGTTAGGCCTACAATAGCAATAAGAAAACAAATATATTATTAGTTTATGCCAGCTGATTTTGACTGAAATTACTATAGCAATTAAAAACAAATATATTATTAGTTTATGCCAGCTGATTTTGACTGAAATTACTATAGCAATTAAAAACAAATATAGTAATAGTTTTATGACAGCAGATTTTTACTGTAGTTACAATAGCAATAAGAAAGCAAATATATTATTAGTTTATGACAGATGATTTTTAACAACCTCTTAAATTAATGTTTTGGTGTTTTTTGTTTACGAAATAAAAGCTTGATAATTTATGTTAAGGTTAGGTCTAGACCAGAGTAGTCCAGCCAATGAATGCATTGTAGAGTGCATGGAATATGTGATCATTTTTGACTTCAGGACTTTGTTAGGAATAGTTGGTAGGTAAACATACTAAAAGTCCCCGCCCCTAGTAGGTGAGTTAAAGGCGGGAGGAGGTGGAAAGGTCCCATTTTTTATTTGTATTTATATCTTGGAAACGGTGCACTGTAGAATAAAACGTTTCGAATAAACTTGAAAGCTAATTAAATTTACTATAAAATTGTACCTTTTCATATTTGTCGAATTCCCAACGGTTTTCGAGATATACGTTATTGAAAATCGATAATTTTCGAAAAAAAAAATCACTTTTACCTCATTCTTTTTGTCAAACATTTGATTCTAGTGCATCCCATGATTGTTTCTCGGGAAAATTGTCAGAAACGAAGTTTTAGATCATTAAATTTCCTTAAATTTTATATATCCTTTTGCTATTTTATTTTCAACCGATCAAAAGTTATCTGGTTTCTAACATATACGCTCAATTTCGATGTTCCTCTAGAAATGAGTATATTGAGAGCCTGTTTTATTTTATCATTATATGGGATATTTTGTCTACTGCCAAAATAAAAGTTTACAATTTTAAATACAAATTGAAGTAATTATACTCGGGTTTTAACTGCTGTAACTTGCTGTCATGATAAATAAATAACAACACTTTAACAATGGAAATAAGGTCATTGCAATTAAAACACAACACTTATTTTTTATTATTGTAGCTTTTATTTTATTACTAGGAAATAACACTGCGTGCTCCGCACGCCAACCCCGTTGGGACCTTCTATACACATAATAATTATCCTAAAGGTATAGGATTAATAATAACCCCAAAGCTAAGATGGTAAATAATGTTAAATGTCCAAATCAAACTATTTCGGATATTTTATAACAGCAGTTATAATAAAGGTTAAAGAACCAGCAAGGCTCAGGTCTTTTGATCAGTTGAAAATAAAATGGCAAAAGTGTATATAAAATTGAAGGAAATTTAATCATCTACAACTTAATTTTAGACAATTTTTCTGAGAAACTATCATGTGAGGCACTAGAAGCAAATGTTTGACAAAAAGATGATTTTTTTCGAAAATTACCGTTTTTTAATAACGTATATCTCGAAAACCATTATGAATTCGATAAATATGAAAAGGGACAATTTTATAGTAAATTTAATTAACTTTCAAGTTTACTTGTAACATATTTTCTACAGTGCACCGTTTCCGAGATATAAATAAAAACCTTTACACCCCCCTCCCGCCTTTAGCTCACCTCTTAGGGTCGGGGATTTTTTGCACCTCCTAACTATTCCTTACAAAGTCTTGAAGTCAAAAATTATCGCATATTCCAAGCACTCTACACCCCTCTTTTGACCACTCGTTGACTGAACTAGAGTAAGACATTTTGAAAACAGTTTAAACTCAATCTTGACAAAAGTATTATCAGTAGTAACTGATTTTCTTCCGTGTAATTAAATTTAAGTTTCGAATTATTTCTCTCACAATTGTGTGAGCGGAGGATGGCGTGCGAATCGTGCAGGTGTCTCCTCTGGTGGGATTATATATGTATGACGTACTCTACCAATGTCGATACAAATATTTCCAGTTCTAATATTAAAAAGAAAACATAGTTTCGACTACTGCATCTGATAGTGAATATCAACTTCACTAAATAAAATCCAACCTCTAAAACAACATAAATGCACTCGGTTTAATTAATTTCATCGATTATTAAAATAAATATAGTCTAAACAAACACGAAGTAATGGAATAGGCTGTTTAATCGGTAATTTCGTATTATTTACATCATTAGCTGTGTAAAGTGCCCAGGCTGCGTTTGCTATCTGGCCAAAGACTTCCCACTTCAATTAATAGTAATCGAATTGACCAAATATAATTTAGCTAGATTTCGAAGGAAGCGCCTATTACAGTCTTTAAAACCACGATGCGAAAATATCTACCTAGTTTTTCGTTGCATTTTTCCCAGACCCCAAAAATCACAGTAAACTAAAAAATGTATAAATATATATTTATGTATCTACACAGATAAAGTTCTTTTAATCCCCTTTATTATTTTTGTTACTGAAAATAAGTTAACAAAACCTTGTTACTTTCTCCCCCCTATACGTAGTATATGGAGAAAGTATTGTTTTCGTCCAAATTTTCGAACTCGAATTTTTAGTGCAATTATCTGTTTTGGTGCTCCCTGAACCCCAAAAAATTTTTTAATGGAATTATCTGTGTTGGTGGTAGCTGAACCCAAAAATATTTCTAGTGGAATTATTTGTTTTGGTGCTCCCTGAACCCAAAAAAGTGTTTTTTTAATGATTTCTGTCCGTGTGGGTGTGTGTCTGTGTGTCTGTTAGGATGTATACAGAGCTGGAGATCATACCAACGGTCCGATTTTAATGAAATTTGGTATGTAGGTGTAGTTCTGAAATATCTCAAGGCGCTTTTTTTTATTTTTTCAAATTTTTGATTTTTAAGGGGTTTTACCCCCCAAAAATGGCCAAAAAACCAGGATAAATAAAATTTCTCAAAACCGGCTCTAACGATTTTATTTGTAGCCCTTAATGTACCCTACCATATGCAAAAACAGCATCTTTCTAAAAATTCTCGTTTAGGTAATAATAATAACTGATTTTTGTTGGGGGGGGGGGGGGGTTGGCCAAAAAGGGGGTTGTTTTTCAAAATTGTTCAAAACCTTTTTTCGTGCATCTATACAGGCCTACTTTGTTTGGTGCAAATTTGTTCGAAATCAATCGAATACTTTTAATAATAATATTATTATAATATAATATGGATGTGTGTTACATGCATCTAATATTTTCCATGGTATGTCCTACTTTTGCAATTCTAAATAACCACCTCCTATGCTACTCTTGGGAAGGTATAAAGTTTCAACTGGGAGAAAGTATGTGGCAGTTATCTGGTACCGTTTATATATATATATATCTTGTGTTGCATAACAGGAAAAATTTGTTTGACATATCTGAACCTCTATGATTCTGTGGGGCTTGATGGGATAGGGGGTTAACAATTTAAAAGGTAAAGGTCATGTAGTACACCGTTGAAAAGCTCATTAAAAGGGAAACAGAATAGCGCAAACTAGATCTTAGTATCTGGCTTCGTTTCAAAGTAATGGACAATCAAAGTTCTCAAAAATTAAAATTTTTCATAACTTCAAAGCAGGTTATTAATTTTAAACCTTGAGAAGGCTGGCCTATGCTGTTTGTAAAATGCGCGGGTAGAATATCGCTTGTACTTTTACGTATTCACTAATGCCGGTCTTATTTTTAGTTTCCGCCATTGTTCGTACGGCATTTAAATTTGCAGAAAGCTCCGGTGTACAGTTGGTAGGTAATGAAATTCGACCCGATGTTTTACTGCTATCAAATGACTCGGCTGAAAAAACATGATTTTCATCTTGTTTATAAGCAAATATTTTTAATAAAAATATATAAATTACAATTTTTGTCACCTACCAATTATAATTTAGATGTCCATGAACGATTTCCTGCAAATTACAAAAAAATATCTTCAAAGTTCTATGAAATATAAGTTATATTGAAGAGGACTGTATGGGACTGTTCCGTCCTCGTATTGCACCTTAAACCTTCCCATATTCCACGAAAATGTTAAATGTGCCATTTTATTACAACAATGTGATAAATAATTCAAAACGTAAAGGCCTTCAAACCGTTGTTGTAAGTTTTATAGTAATTTAGTATTTACAACTAACAGCTGATTTATTATTAGTGAACTCTCACTACGTGCTTGTAATAATTAGACAGCTGATCAAGGTTTTGTCTTATTTTCCTGTACAGTAAACAACAAGTGTAACCTTTATGAAGTAATTATTAAACCTAAAGTGTGCACGTGTTTAAATTTCTGATTTTGTTCAGTTATAAAATATTTATTTGACAATAAGATGACACAATTAACAAATTTGAAAATGTAATTATCTAATGCAATTAAATGTTTGACGTGTGCACAGAACATAATGAAAAACGCGTGTTGGCTGTATACATTTTTATGTGTGTGACAATATTCTCATATAAATAACTTCACGATACAGTTAGGCTTATATAAAACCTTAGTTAAGTTATACATGTTCAAAAGTCTTTACCGTTGCGAAGTACGGGTACACAGCTAGTATAATAATATATTGTTTACTTTTATTATTGTAATCTATTCAAATCAGAATACAGGTAAGATGAGAATCATTATGTCTGCTCATCAAGAAACTTTTCAATGAGTAAACTTATTTAAACTTATTTACTGTTTTACAAGATTGCATATCTGTCGGCAGTTTAATAGAACATTTAGGACCTAGAAATACAAAAGATCTTTCAAAAAACGTTTTCTAAATTTCGGGTCTTCAAAATAAATTTTTATTTATTCCAGTGATCGTAGATTTGGTCAGCCTCACCGTTTCAACTTCGTTTGAAAAATGGTCCGAATACTTTATAGGCCTACCCTACAAATGAATGTTGCGGGTGTAAAATATTTAATTTGGTATACAGAGGAAATGAGGAATCGCTCATCAGTTTAAACAGTATTATTCTGACAAATTGATTTTGCGTTGCTCTTAATTTATCAGTTAAGTGTTTTTTTAATAAGGTTGATAAAATATAATAAAAATGATTCCGAACCCAACGCGAAACGCGTAAATTTGCGACCGACGAACAGTGGGGCAAACCAGTTGGGTTCTGATCACCTATATGTTGATTAGTACATACCAACTCGTAGTTTGGTGAGAGTAAAAAGTTTAAAAAATGTATATATAAGGGTCGGCTCTAGCTGTCGGCCATGTTGGCTGACACTCCATAACACCAATGTTAAATTAAAATCAAAATTTTTCCTTTATTTTTGATCGGCAAATTATAAACGATATGTCATTTTAAAGCGATGGTCAATATGCATGCAAATGGCTTTTTCAAAACTAAGAAAAATAAATATTTTTTTGTTTAATATTTATTAACAATTTAAAACATTGATTTTTAATATTTTTTATGTTGTCACTATTAATTATAGCGAAAAATTACCAAGCCATTCGGATGAAGAATTTTGTCCCCAAGAGTTCGGTATTTAAAAAAAAACGCTATTTGAATAATTTCGGGTTTAATGGATTTAGGATGAGCAATGTCCGCGTAACCTACCGCCGCTATAGGGAGTCGCAGGTTGGTTTCTGTTTTACTAGAGCCGACCCTGCGAGATTTTGTCTCACTGTGCGAGGCGAGACAGGCAGTGGTAGTGGGGGAGCCAGCAGCTGATGCGCGTAGCCTGCTGTTCTCTTCTCCTCCGCTACTGGTTCCCCCACTTCCACTGCCTCTCTCGCCGTCGCCGCGTCGCACGTTGGTTGCAAATTTACGCGTTTCGCGCTATGATCGGAAGCATTTTTATCATATTCTATCAACCTTATTCAAAAGTCGAAGATAATCGAATGTTAGGTTTTAATGTCTATTTTCAGAATCCGTTTGGTAAATTTAAATCGGTCCCCTCATGTTATTAGGGCATTATGCAAAATAATTGTCTAAATTGTTTACACTGCAATTGTGCAAAAACTATTAATGCAACAAATTTCATCTTCCGCCTGTTTGAAGTACACATAATAAACAATCATTTTCCGAAAGATATGCTCTTAATATTATATATCAACAAAGATACAAATTTGTTTTCAATGATAATTTTTAAGCGGTTTTCCTACTTTTTTCGGTGAAAAATGGTCCGATCGGGGTCTATAAAAACTGTTTTGTAGGTACTTTAATTCTCTACAAATGGCCCATTGGAAGTATCGTGATCCATTCATAATTTGTTATAATATGTACGAAAGACCCAAAAAATCATAATTTATTGTTATTTTAGTTTATAAAAAATGCGTAAAAGCTCCTTGCCTGATAGTTTTTGTATTTTTCATACCTGTGTGCTACCCTGAAAGTCACTGTGGATGTCGCTTTCTGTTAAATTCAATAACACAATTAGCTTTTGTTTTGCTCTATTGGCTGGGCTACAATGGATGCCCGTACTGCAGCCTAGAGTAGTGTTTCCAAAGTTTTTTGTCTGTTGGCAGACTGATGTTACTAAACAAAATTCACGGCACCCCTGTTTGTTGTTTTTTTTACAATTAGTAAAGATATGAAGGATGAGAAGTATTTGAAAAAAGTAAAAGGTTTTTTAAAGCGTAAGTTTGTTTCAACAAAAGAAAAACAATAAAAACAAAAGTTATTATAAAGGTATCTGGTGATAAAAGTGAACTTAACGTGAAGTTTGTGCCTGATGGTGTTTTGCATATTTCATTGATATTAGGTCGGGGTTTTGAAAGACGTCCTCTTATCTTTTGTTCAAACGCCTTTAGTCTTTCTCTCATCTTTGTTTTAATATTTACAAGTGCAGAGAATCCCATTTCACAAAGATAAGATGTGGAAAACTGCAATAAAATATGAAGTGCTTTGAACCCTTTATTGGTATATTCCTTCATAATTGTTACCCATAATGCATTCAGACTGAGGATGTGCAATATTGTCCGCGAGAGGAAAGAAGTCCCCTGAGTTTTGGCCTATTCAAAAATTGCAGGCGCTTATCTGAGTCGGCGCTAAGCTCACGTTGCACACGGCATTCTGCGGTCACATTCATTGTGGCAAAACATGTAAAATAGCCAATTGAGATTTTATTTTATTGTAGCTATTTAATTGTGTTAATAGTGTTGAGAAAACCATTAAGGTTTGATAAGCCTTCCAGTTTTAAAAACTGACTTGTACTACAGTATGGGATTACTATAAAAAAAGTTTGTTATTAAGAAAGAAAGCTGTTACTGTAAACGTTTGTACAGTTAGGCAGTAAGAAAAACCGTTATTGTATTTACAAGTAAGATTATATTTACACTTATGTACATATTGTTTACAAGTTCTTAAATTACTGTACAATATTAAATTGTAAACCATTTTAAATTTATATACAAAACTAGCAAAAGCTTGTTGATAGGCCTACTATAAAAACTGATATACAGTAAATCCCTCGACATTCGCGGGCTTGGTATTCGCGGTTTTGATTATTAGAGGTTGCTAAAAAAAGAAAAACTACTGTATTAAATAGCAATAAAGTACATGTAAAATTCGTAAATTATTGCAGTGTTTGTACTGTAATAATTATTGTACGAATTTAATAACATTGTATAAATACCACGTCGTCAAAACACTCACAAATACAACAAAACGTACAAGATGGGATTTCCCTACAATACACCTCTGCGTGAACTTGTGCAAATGAAGGTCAATGGCTTACTGTGATTTAGTTGGAGACATCAATTTAGTGTACAGCAAGACAAATTAATTTAAAAGAATTAATTAAAATTTCGGTAAAACCACTCGATCATTACAGTTTTTGTGGAAGACTTGTTTGGCACTTTGTCTTCAAAAAATAAAACATAGCTTTCCGTGGCGGACTGGTCTAGCCCATGTATTCTATGGCCCTGCACTTAACAGCTGTTCTACAGTGATTCCACGTTAGTAGAAACAAAATTATGCGGCGCGAAATGTTTGGACAACGCGTAGCGCCTGCAAATGCCGTGAGGTAACATATAAACACTGCTGCATACCGTCCTGGCTCAGGAGACTTCTTTCCTCTCGCGGACAATACCACAGAGGATATAAGTAATATAAGTTACACTTATTTACCTGAACTAGCCTGGTACGACGGCTAAAAAAATGTGTTCCTTGTTAACCTGGCCGAATCCTGGTACGCCAGCTATAAAAAAGTTTCACTTATTTACCTGAACGAAGCCGGGTACGACAGCTGTAAAAAGTTTTCCTTATTTACCTGACCGAAGTCGGGTACGACTGTTATACAAAAGTTTTACTTATTTACCTGAACTAAGGTGGTACGACAGCTATAAACGAGTAATATAGAGAAAAATTGAATGGATTCGTGTCGTGAGATATTTGTTACGATTCGTGACTTGAGATTTCATTCAGATACGCACGCAAAACAAATTTCAATGGGTCAACAGAAGTTTTAACTTCAAAAAGATTGATCGAAATCGGTTCATTAATTCCGGAATATCGCTGAACAAACATAATAATTCGAACACGCAGCTAAACCGCTGACGTGATTTGAGCAAATTTCCAAAATTAAGTTTATATGCCCATGTTTTAGGGTTTCAACGAACAATTTGGGCAATAGGTCTACTCACGACGGTGCTGAATAGCTGCAAAATGCTTCGTACGCCATTCCGCATATTGGTTGTATCTTCAATACACAATGCATTGCGTGCTTCGGAAGCCATTCCGCATATTGGGAGTATATTCAATACACAAAGCATTGCGTGCTTCGCATGCCAACCCCATGGCAATATGCGGAATGTTTTTTGAGATATAAAACAAACAATATTGATGGTTTCAGGGGTTGTTTTAACCTTTAAACGCGAAATATTTTAAAATACTTTCTTAGTGCGCCTCTAGCACCAATGAGCAATAAAATTTTCGTACCAAATTCCATGTTCCTAGGCCGTATGGTTTTTGAGATATAAAACAAACAATATTTATGGTTTCAGGGGTTGTTTCAACCCTTAAACGCGAAATATTTTAAAATCCTTTCTTAGTGCGCCTGTAGCACCTATGAGTAATAAAATTTGTGTATCAAATTCCACGTTCCTAGGCCGTTTGGATTTTCAGATATAAAACAAATAATATTTATGGTTTTAGGGGTTGTTTCAACCCTTAACACTAAATATTTAAAAATTCTTTCTTAATTCAAATCTAAGACATGTGAACAATATGTGTACCAAATTCCACATTCCTAGGCGATATGGTTTTTGAGATATAAAACAAACAATATTTATGGTTTTAGGGGTTGTTTCAACGATTAAACGCGAAATATTTCAAACTTCTTTCTAATTTCAAATCTAAGGCCTATGAGCAATAGCCTATGTGTACCAAATTCCACGTTCCTAGGCCATATGGTTTTTGAGATATAATACAAACAATACTGATTGTTTCAGGGATTGTTACAGCCCTTAAACGCGAAATATTTCAAACTTCTTTCTAATTTCAAATCTAAGGCCTATGAGCAATAGCCTATGTGTACCAAATTCGACGTTATTAGGCCGTTTGGTTTTTGAGATATAAAACAAACAATATTTATGGTTTTAGGGGTTGTTTCGACCCTTAAACACTAAATATTTAAAAATTCTTTCTTAGTGCAAATCTAAGACATGTGAGCAATATGTGTACCAAATGCCACATTCCTAGACCGTATGGGTTTTGATATAAAACAAACAATATTTATGGTTTTAGGGGTTGTTTCAACCCTTAAACGCAAAATATTTTAAAATCCTTTCTTAGTGCGCCTCTAGAGCCTATGAGCAATATGTGTACCAAATTTCAAATTCCTAGGAGGTATGGTTTTCAAGATACTGTGATGAGTGAGTCAGTCAGTGGTATTTCAGCTTTATATATAGATTCTAATGGAAAATTCAAATTTTCCGCCAAAATTACGTACTTTATTGACAAATGCTAGCTAAGTTCTGGGCCGATTTTTAAAAAACTGGAGTGGGACCACCGGGGGATGATCCTCTTTTATTTAATTTTTTTATCGAAATCGGTCCATTTGTTTCGGAGTAATCGCTGAACAAACATAAAAAAAAGCATATAAACAGGTCGAATTGAGAACCTCCTCCTTTTTTTGAAGTCGGTTAAAAACGAACATCTTCACTGAACAAATGTAATTCCATCATAGTACTGTACAAATACATAAAACTACAGTTTAAAGTTATCTAACTAGTTAAGTTATAGTACTAGCCGTATATAAATAAAACTAAAAATTAATAATAGTTATGACAAATAAACAAAGAATGTAAAAGAAACCTTAACTATAAAAATATTAAGTTTTAAAATGACATTACGCACTTTAACACTACACATTCGAGAGCTAAACACTTCGGCGACAAAAAACGACACTGGGCCGAGTGTTGGCTGCACGACTTGGCAACGTTAGCTAGCTAACATCGCTTGTCGCGCTCTGCAGCGGCCAGCTAACATATTAACGAAATTACCGAAACACATTTTCCTATCCTTCGAACAGTCTGGGTATTACTTACTCTGTGACAATACCACTCTAGTAAAAACATCGAATCCAATGAACTGAGCCAAAATTGAGAAGGATGGCTTATTATATTACATTGGTAGGCCTAAAGCGCTCGAGCTCGACTAGAATATCCTTGTATACA
>JAGFPH010000174.1:62506-75762 GCA_018207615.1 Philaenus spumarius | reverse complement strand
CCCCGATGTTTTCCTGCTATCAAGTGACTCGTCTGAAAATTTCACTGAAGTTTTATTTGTGTTAATACGCAAATATCTTTAACAAAAGTTTATATTTACAATTTTTGTCACCTAAGAATTGTAATTTAGGTGTTTATGAACGATTTCCTGCAAACTACAAAAGATAAGATAATTTTTCGGAATTAGATGAAAGATAAGTTATATTGAAGAGGACTGTATGGGACTGTTTCGTCCTGGTATTGCACACCCTTAACGTACGATCGTTACTATACCAATTAATTCTTCGGCTTCTGCAAGACTGAACTCATTTATTTCTGATGTTGACTCTACAAAAGGATTTAGAATCCAGCCGTACAAATCAACTGATAGGATATGTTTGGGAAATAATGGTTAATCTGTTCTTCTAACGACGCTAAATTACTGTAAATAAATCTTTATAATTATATTTTCCTTTGGCAACTTGAACAAACATTTCTAATTTATCTACGTTTACATTTATCTACCACATTTTTACTTCATATTTAAAAGCTTTAATTTTATCTGCAGGTGTTAATATATTTTCATTTCTTCCTTGCATGCAGGAGTTTAATTGGTTCAGGCTATCAAATAAGCTAGTTTTTAAACAACAAGAATCATTTTGTAATAATTCCCAAAATTCTGGTTTGTTTTCATGTTGAAATATATTAATATTTTTTTCTGTAAGTTACCCCCCCCCCCCCCCCCCCCGACTTAATACGTGGCCTTTCGAAGTAATCTCACTTCGGTATGAAGACGCAGGTTATTGTGGTGAGATTGCATCTTTTCACATAGTTTTGCGAATATACGGGATTTTAATGGTACAGCTTTGATATAATTCACCATTTTAATGATTTCTTGTAAAACTTTTTTTAATTCAATAAATATTGTCTTTGCCACCAATCATTCACGACGAATGAAGCAATGAGTTATTACAATGTTTTTGTTTTCTTTTATTGCGTATGAAACAAATCCTTTTATAGTTCCAACCATTGAAGGAACTATCTGTATATATACCCACGCAAGATTTCCAAGATAGACGTTTTGTATTAAAATAAGTATTCATCATATCAATTCAACATAATTTCCTTTCGTAGTTACGAATTCTTACAGTTTCATCATCTTCAATAAATCGAGTGAAGAAAATAATTGTGCTTTACCACCTATATCAGTTGACTCATCCAACTCTAAACTAAATAATTTCGATTCGATTATTCTATTTATAACTGATTTTCAATATCATCTCATAGATACTGTCCGTGAGGCATTAGTATAGACGTGGATCAGCCCGGCAGACAATGCTGTATTCAGCGTTAGTATCAAAGATTTTGAAGGCGGGAACATCAATCCAATATTCCGAGCCTCTTGGTATGACAGGATCGTTGTATCTTCTTGACATGTTTATGTTTGCCCAATCGCAAGGAACACTAGCTTAGATTTATTCAGTCAGTCTGGTGCAATCTCGTTCGGCGAATGGTATTCTTTTACGAAGTATAATATCATTGAGTTTTAAATCATTGTAAATTTATTATTTCTAGTGAAAGTGTGTTTTATGAAATAACTAGCTGACCCGATCAGGCTTTGCATGGATAGACAAAAAAAATATATGAATAAACATATTATGTACTATGTATTTCTTATGGAGATTTTTAGTAACTTTGACCCCCAAACCCCCCTTAAAATTTAAAATTTTTGAAAACCTTTCTTAGCGAGCACCTAGGGCCCTAGAGGAAGCTACATACCAAATTTCATTCCAATCCATTCGGTGGTTTTTGAGATTTCGTGATGAGTCAGTGAGTGGTATTTGGATTTTATATATATAGATTTGTGTACGAGTTTTATTGAGAAAGTTGCATTTCAAAGTGTGAGAGAATGCTCTAAGTGTAAATATAATAGGTATTTATTAATAGGCTATAACATTGTTCTAAGGTAACCCGATGAATTATAAGAAACAAAAAATGTAATTATTCCATTATTTAAAGCGCTAATATCTTCTTGTCTGTCTTAAATCATAAATTAGATTATAAAAGACACTTCCTTTATTTGAAATAGATTAATTACTTTAAGAATAAATTATTTACTTTTAATATAATAGGCTTAATAGTAATAATGTTTCGATAGTCTTGTTTCAACTACAGTAGAGCGCCGATTATCCTAAACAATTTTACTGGTGCCTTCTATATACATCTTTTATTTATTTAAAATGAATATGGTAGGTACTTTAAAGACCGGCTTTCGGATAATCGGCGCTCTAATGTACTAATTTAGTTTTATTTTTGAGATTTTCTTAATTATAAAGAATAATCAAAGCATAGCGTATCATCAATTATGCTTGAAGTGAGCCGTCTTCTTTCTAGCAAGCGCCTGCAATAGTAGGCAATTGTCCGCGTCTACAGTGTTAACTCTCACGGTCAGTATCAGTAATGCCTTTGCTTATACGTAGTGTAGTTTGACAAAGGAAACTTTCTTATTCCCTCTTCTGTTTCAGCACCAAAAATTGTTCTCACAATTGCTGCATAGGCGGACAAGTCAAGGTTTACAAATCTCGCGGCACCCTTGTGGCGTACTTGGGGTACCCTAAGGAACCCACTTTGAGAACCACCGGACTAAATCAATACCCAATAATTAAACTGTATTGAATGTTTCCTTTCCCAATAGATGTGGTTAAGCGAGAAGATCATATTTTCGGTTTTGTCTTCATTAATTTTAAGCTTATTTACAGAATACTAGATTTTTGCTACCAGAATGAAGACAAGTAATTATGCAATCTCAAGATATAAGATTGACAAATTAAATAATGAACCATAGAAGCAAATGAAATAGAAAGGTACAAAGCGTAGAATTGTAATAAAATTTAATTATTTTAATTAAATGATTTCAAACTTTCGGGAACCGGAGTTTTGCCTACGGGTGTCAGGTAGATGGGGGGGGATGCCGTCGGCAACCTCTTGGTGCGGAGATTTGCCTACGGTGGGGGCGGGAGAAAGAGAGTGTGAGGGAGGGAGAGAGACACCGTTTCTTGTAGTGATTATTAAAGAGCATCCACCTTTCTCGTAATTATAATACGACGAACTATTATAATTATACAAATATTATAATCATACTGTTATCGGCAAAATACTGTGACTAAACAGTTTAGGTAAGTCCTCTAGCTTTTTTTTTTATTCTAATTATATAAAGTGATAATACGATGAAATATTATAATTATACAAATATTATAATCATACTGTTATCGGCAAAATACTGTGACTAAACAGTTTAGGTAAGTCCTCTAGTTTTTTTTATTCTAATTATATAAAGTGATAATACTGTACCTGTAAAGTGATAATTTTTGTACCTGGCAGAATTCTTTCTTTTATAATCGTTAGAAGAGTCTCTTTGTCTCTCTTCTCTACAGGAATCTCTCTCTCTCCCCCTCCCCCTCTCGCGCCCACCCCCAACCGTAGGCAAAACTCCGCACTATGAGGAATTCGCGGATGGGGACCCTTTCTACCTGATACCCGTAGGCAAAACTCCTACACTCCAAACTTTCGTATACGGTACCGTACTTGCGGCACCCACTTTGAGAAACACTGGCATAAAGGGCAAAGTACAAGCTGCGAAGTAATTCTGTATCACATTAATTTGTTTCTCAAATAATACAATTTCCTAATCTTTCTTTTGACGGTACATTGTATATTATCAATACTTATGAATTCCGTGTTAATTTCTTGTCTAAGAGTACTCCCAGATACTAAATGATCTACTTTTTAAATTTTTTGACAATTACAAGCAAGGGCGCCCATATGATAGTTTCTAGGGGGGTATGCAGAAGGAACCCGGGCAAAGCTACACCGCGCCTTGAGGCCGTACCAAGTAGTGCCCTAGCAGCTCGTGGTAAAACTATTTGTATTTAGCCTATATGTTCAGTATATTATTAACGGAAAGGTGGTC
Source organism: Philaenus spumarius (assembly GCA_018207615.1). Taxonomy (NCBI): domain Eukaryota; kingdom Metazoa; phylum Arthropoda; class Insecta; order Hemiptera; family Aphrophoridae; genus Philaenus; species Philaenus spumarius. Next base: position 71,814 of record JAGFPH010000174.1, on the reverse strand, counting down.
CTCTCTGTCCAATATAATTTTTGGGGCAATCGTTATAATTGATCTTATAGACGCCGTTATATAGGCCTTATATATTCCTTAGATCTTGTAGGCCTAACAAATGTATAGCAATTACAGGAATTACAAAGGAAACCTACCGAATGGGCAAACTCAATTTCAAACTAACTTAATCTTCGACCTGATAGATATACCTACAGCCACCAAACCATCAACGTGACACAATCAGTCCTTCAGTTAGGACAGTAAACACCATTGTGCTTTAAAATATTTAAATCGTTGGTAATGGCTTGCCAGATACTTTATGGATTTGCATCCACATACAGAAGTGCTACGTCATCTGCAAATGCGCATTTCCCCTTTGCATGATTCCGTCCATGTATATTGAGAATAGTTCTGATGATAAAACAGACCCCTGTAGGACCCCTTTTCTACAATTTTCGAATTACTAAAACAATTTTAACTATTTGCAAACGATTTTTAGGATAAGACACGAAACCATTCCGAGGCAGACCTCTAATGCCCGCAATTTCCAGTTTTGAGATCAAAATATTTCGATCTACTAGATCAAACGCCATTTTAAAATCGATAAACAATGCAAATGTTTTTTTTTAAACTAATGCTGTTATATACGGAGTGTTCATAAAGTTCCTTTAACTCCCTCATTATTTTTGTTACTGAAAATAAGTTAACAAAACTTCGTATATATCTTGTGTTGCATAACAGAACACATTTTTTTGACATATCAGACATTGTATATTGTTTTTGGGGGTTGGGGGAAGGGGCGTTGACAATTTTCTAATGTAAAGGTAGGTCATGTAGTACAAAATTGTAAAGCTTATTAAAAGAGAAACAGTATGGCAAAAACTAGAGCTTAGTATCTTGCTTCGTTTCAAAGTAATGGATATTCAAAGTTCTGGGAAATTATATTTTTATTATAACATCAAAGCCGGTTATTAATTTGTTAATATTAGGAATAAGTAGGTTGTTGAGGTTAAATTTAACATATTTTACAAAAAGAAACTGTAAATAAATGTAGGTACGGTACCACTAATTTATCTGAGTTTCTATGTATACTTGAAAAACGTTGGAAACATAATGTTCATACAAAAATTGAACTGGAAATACAACCCTTGCCCTTTTTTACCAGAGGAGGACTTAGTGCAGGGCAGTAGGTAGGATTTTTGTTTGGGGTGGACTGATTCTGATTGATGGTAAACCCCCCAATCAAATTTTTTTAAAAATTTTAGGTATATAAAGTCGACTTTTTAGCACACTCTCATGAAAGAAGCAAACGTATTTTTAAGCTGTATTACTAGCTTCGAGTAATTGAATTAAAAAAATTATAATACAATATATATGTCTAAAAGCAGTCAGTGTATTTGTTTTTTTTCAAAGTGTACATAACTGTTCCGGACCAAAACTTCTGGTGATAAATACAATTCTGGTGTAATTAGAGTAATTACAATAACCGTATTCTACTAATTCTTTAAGTGCATTACGTAGTACATGTCAAAAATAAAAACTGTAAACTTAAAGTAAGAGCCTTCTTTTCTTTTTGCCAGCCATTTTGTCTATCACTTTATCTGGTTCAACAGTAATGTCCCAATGGATGGATAACATGACTAGGGCACTGAGTCTTTCATCACCCATTACACTACGAGTAGGGATCCCAGGCACCCTCTTTTCTCCGTACACGTCCTCTTTTTTAGTAGCCAAAAATTGTTCAGGGGGATTTTCGAGCAAACGTAAAAATGTCGCGGGAATCGGACTTAACCAGATTTTTAATAATAATTTTCACAACATTCGTTAGGGCGGAATTTTAAACTAAACTAAAACACCAGACGATTGTGTTGGATTTTGTAATTTGCGTTATAGAATGAAAGTTTTGTTTACTCTATGGTCTCTATGGGATGGGATTAATTTTGTGTTGAAAGCTCGATGTTGGCAGTACTGTTTGTCTGATCCTGTTGTATGCTGTATGGACGTTTCTTCTTACCGCATCTTCTCCACATTAGTTGTGTATTGTGTAAATTCTGTTTAATATTACGTCTTCCTTTTCTGTTAACAAGTTGTTGGTTGACTTATTTTACTAATAACCCTGGGCTGGATCGTCACTCGGAGCTTCTAAAGATAGCAGAATATATTTTTGCTATTCCAGCAACAACTCTATTAATGTAGAAACATTGTTTTCTCTAATTAATGTCCAATGGACCAAAGAGAGGAGTACACTTGCCGTTGAAACCGTTAAAAATTTGTTGTGTGTAAAACACAATTTTAAAAACTTTACATGTGCTGAGTTTTATAGCTATCTCTTGCAAAATAAGAAACCCCTAAAAGCAATTGGCTCATCTACCAAATATGAAAGTAGTTTAACGAATGAATGTACTGGTACAGATGATTGATTGTGATATTGTGATGTTTAACTTAAAAATTGTATACTTATGCTGTCTAAGTTGTATACTGAAGAAGTAAAATAGCTAAAAGTGTGTATTTGTATTTTTTTAATAACTTAAGCCATTGTCAAAGTTGTATTGGGCATACTTATGTTTTACTTACAGTAAGTAAAAATTAACAAGTTTAAATAAAAACATCAATAAGACAAAAACCACTCAAATGCCTACAATATTTTTGTGTCCTCTTTTCTATGGCTGGGTATCTGAAAACCCTAACTACGAGGCAATGTTTTTACTGTTCTGCGTATCGCCATTTTCTCTCTAGCAGTCTAATAAGCTCTTACTAACAATATGATAACATGGCAGATTTATTATTGTAGGTTTGAAGACGTTACACTTTTGTAAATACCGTCATATTACAAAATTACACTACAGTGTAAGTTATTTGCACTGTATATCAATCTATATCAATGCAATTTTATAATCCTGATAAAAATAAATTGTTGTATCAGGAAATTTCGGGCTGGGCTGCAGCCCGGTAAGCCCACCCTCTGGCTACGTGCCTGACTTAGTGCCGCCTAGTGGCAGGTATTAGTGCCAGTGCCGTGTGCTGAAAAGTGAAGATGCATTGTGATTTTGTATTTTTCCAAAGACTCCATTTTGTAACTTTGCACTTTTAATGTGAATTAACGAAATATTTGGTTATTTCTATGTATTTGTTTGTTGATATTTATTTCTTGATTTATTTAGATGTAAAGCAATTAAATGTGAAATATATATTAATTTTTCTTTTTTTCATGAAAGTGAAACAATTTATAGTGTTGGCTTCTTTTTAAGCCAGTCTGCACATACATATCTTAGTTAACATATGTTTAAGAGGACAAGTGATGAAGACCTTTAAATTTGTAACAGCCCTCCATATAGTAATATATACAAATAACCATGCAATGTACTGATTGAATATTACAAAAATAATCTAACTAATCCATTTAAGTATTTTCATATTGTCTGAAGTAATTTTGTCACACAATGTTTTGCTAAAAACTTCATTAGCAGAACTACAAAATAACATGTTAAAATTATAAATCTACTTTAGGCAGCCATGTCTGTAAGAGTCACTTACGATATCACTTTATTTAACTCGCTTTTCTCAGCTCTCTAAGCTCTATAAATTGAACGGTCACAAATTGTTGTTTTGAATAGGCTGTAAAAATTTTGAGTTGGCCTTCAAACTCCTTATTTCGTGTAGAGGGTGAAAATTACTACTGTGGGTACTGTGGCGAAGAGTACTTCAAGTGATCATATAAACGTTACCCAAAGGGCATTTGAAAATTTTTTCCCATTCAAAAGTTGTGGGTGAGGTGTGGGGGGGGGGGGTTGTACTTCTTTTTAAGCACACTATATATAGTTGGTTTAATGCCGCTTAGTGCAAATTCTCCTTAAAATTTCCTCTACTGGTAAGGGTGACCGAATTGAGGGTGCAGAACAAAAAAAAAAAAAAAAAAAAAAATCATTACTCCCTTAGTAGATACAATATTGAAAACTTCCAAAATTATTTGACTGAAACTTTGTTTAATAACTGGAACCCTAGTACAGGTGTGAACCATTTTGTTCAATGCTTGGAAGCTTATGGGAACTTTGAAAGCCTACCTTTCTTGCAGGCGAGTAGAATGGAATATTTTTGTAGATAGCAACAATCACTTTATATTCTTAAAAACAAAAATTAATATTAAGTTTTAATCACAAAAACTAACACTAAATCCAAGTTATAATAGTTTTCTTATAATTTATTCTGTTCCAGATACTTTTTGAATTAGTAGTGGCCCTCCTGGTTCCTTTTTCCAAAGGTAAGACAAATTTTATTCAATTTATGAGATTAGAATTAAGTATTGTTGAAAACTTTCTTAATTCTAGACACATTTTTTCAAATAACTTATTAAAACTTTTGTAAAGATGTACGGAAGAAAGTCGACTTACAGCTTCTATTCACACGACCAGCCCTCGTCCTTGCGGCGGCCATGCTCATCTTGTAAAAACCACTATGAATAGAGCCCAAGTTACGGAAAAATAATGGGCAGATTTATTTTATATGTACCAGTAAAGCTATAATTTGTAAACTCATCATAAAAGTGTAATACAATTTCTGAGTCACAAAGCAGACATGACAGAAAAAGTATCGCATTAAACATTTCATTTAAAGACAGGAAATAAATTTTGGAAAACAAAGAAAAAGATCGTATTTAATAATTGGCCTACTTAAATTAACGATTTTAAACCTAAATATATTAAATACAGTCATTTAGGTAAATCCATATTGTTGTGCATTTTGAAATTCACTAAAGTTTTCATAGTCAGTAGGCCTATATTTGTCAACTAACAGAAACTCAAACTTTGATTTTTTATGTTAAATGTTTTATAGGAGTTGATTACCCTAGTAATAATTACCACAAGTGGTCATCGAAAATTGATAATAAAGAGTCCTTCCAAAGATCTAGCACTTGGACAACTGCCCCTTGTCCCCATTTGGGTGAGCTTGGCTGTCATTTAATTTAAAAAAAATATCTAACACATATTTTTCTGTTTATTTTCTTCTTTTATTTTATAAAATTGTATTTGCAAGGATCCTAACAGGTATTAACCTTAAGGTAACTATTTTCCTTTTTAGGTTTCAATGTAGATGAATTTGTAGTCACAATAGCTACAGAAAATAGTAATTAATTATTCATTCATAATACATCAAGTTCTGGATAAAACCATTGGATGTATTGATACTCTAGCACCTAGTACACAAATTATAGCATTAGCTGCTAGAGTTCTCAGTAAGATGTGTTACATTTGTTAATCAGGTTATAATATTTAACTGGAGGAGAAAAATTCAATTTATCATTTGCAGTTTTTCTTACAACCTTATATATGATAAAATCGCCAAAATAAAGGAAAAGACGAAACATAAACTTTTCTTCTAACCTTATGATACAATCGCCAAAATAAAGGAAAAAATAAAAAATAAACAACTACCCAATGGTCAGACATGAAACCCTTTTTTTAAGGAGAAATGTTTTATGCACTGAGTATGGGACTCCTGGTGCATCCAGATTACCCACTAAAACACCTGACCTCTTCTTCAGGCACCTGGAACAGCACATGCATTACTTCAGGAAGGAAGCTGTTTAGAACGTCAGTCTATAGTTATTTACTCTATTTGTTCTTCTCTCGCAATTTTTATCCTTCTGTCCTATGAAGTTTTTCACAAAAGATATTTTTATTTGCCATTTGCTCTCATCTTTCAATATATTATCAACAAATATCAAAGCACCCAGTGTGGTCCCCACTTGCCTGTTCATCTCCTCCCTGTTTTGTTTCCATCTCGGACAGATAAACAAAGTGTGCTATGCTGTATCACAGAGGTGCCCATCCCCCCCAAATGTGACTAAACCTTAACCTCACATAAACCTTAACCTTAGTAGCTCTTGTATTGTAACAGTAAATGACCTGAACCTAGCGCACTGTACATATCTGCGATATTAATCCAATCAGGAATCAGAGATTTTGTAGTATTAAAGTAAAAAGTATTTAACAGTATATAAGAAATAGTTTATTGTACAGGGTGTTAGTAACAATTAATATGATAATGTATAACTGAACAAGGTAAAGTTGAAGATCTTAGCAACCAAAATCAGTATTTTTGTTAATACATTGGCTAAGTCCAGAAATTAAGAAGTAAAACATGAAATTGTTTGTACAGTTTTCTATTTAACATTATTTACTTCTTCTAACTTCTGTGATTTTTTGAACGATTTAAACAATAAAAGTTGTTTTATTCTTTATGTCGTAAATGCAAATTGGTTGATTATGTCGTCATTTGGAATTACTTTGAAAATGTCATTCTCAGATGCTAGAATTAATAGACTAGACAACTACTTGTAACCCATACCTACTGCTGAGAAGTCAATTTTTTAAAATTTTTAGTCTACTCCTGGTTCTCTCGGCAGAACAACTAGTGGCTGCCAAAGAAAGAAGAATTCTGTACATTACAGTTCAATTTGAGCAATGCTTCTTCTTGGCTTGATGACATCTCGCCGTCTGATGAATATCATGTCTGAAATGTTTATTTATTTATACGCTACTTTGTAAAGACTACTGAATGTTTCCAACTCTGATAGGATGAGTTCACTGTCAATGTTGTAATATAAACATAGATCATCTACGCTTGAATTGTTAAAAAGTTGTCCCTTTTCAAGCTCATTGGCTACGTCAAGCTATCCCTCGTGGGGAAAATCTGACATTTGATTTATCATTGCCAATGATTTTTCTGGAAATCGGTCTTCGAATTGTGAGCAGAGGGAATCCAAAAGTGAAAGAAAAGCCTCAACCCTCAGTTTTTTAGTTGGTTCTGTAAAATTGTTTCATCAATTGCCAGCTCCACCATGAACCTTTTCCTTTTAATTGGCCTCTTTTCAGTGTCAGGACCAAATTATTGCTATAAGAAAATGTTGATATTTCATTAGTATTTTGTCCCACTTTTCCTCACTTCGTAATGCTTGGAGTGCAATAATAAATTGCAATAAAAAGTAAATTGTGCAAATAAAACACGTAGGGTTAGCCCAATAAAAAATTTGTTATATAAAGGTTCGGAACTTGAAAATCGTTACAGTAGAGCGTCGATAATCCGAACGTCAATAATCCGAAACCTCAAAAATCCGAACGCGTTATGAGGCAGCCCCTGCAAAAATTTCGCTTTCGCAAATTCTAATTATTGCGTCGTTAAAAATTTCTCAAAAATCTTTATTGCCTTTTGACATTATTAACACTTCTTAATACCTGCTCTCACACGCCCTCACAACAGACTGGCTGTCAGTATTTTCACTGTCATGCTAGTAAGCTGCTTTAGCGCTAGCAGTAAACATACAGAAAGTCCATTCATTTCTCTTTGTGTAATCATTATAACAGTGTGTCGTACATACAGTAGTGTACTATACAGTATTTTTTTAAATTTTATTTTTCGTTTGTGTTAACTATAATGTACAAGTGAACTTTTAATTATGTACTGTATTGTAATTGAGAGTTACAAGTGTAATCATGTACGTGCAGGTTCTTCTAAATCATAATATGTAAAGTAGTCTTACATACTGTATGTAATTACATTACTGCTTCTACTGTAATATACTTTAATCGATTAAAGGGCATGTTATATTTTAGCCTAAATGGCAATTTCTTGGTTGTTTTCAAAAATCCGAACAAACTGATAATCCGAACCCCCCTCGGTCCCAATTAGTTCGGATTTTCGACACTCTACTGTATATACAATAACCTATAGTTAATCTAATTAAAAATAATGTATAATTTTAAAAAATCATCCATGCAAAACATTGCACACCATTTTACCTTCTTCTATAATTAGAAAAATTATTTAGTTTTTAAAGTTTAAATAGTAACTTACTAAAATAAGCTTTTATTTCTATTGCAATACATTATTGTTGCACAATGTTTACCTTTCTTCTGATCCTGATGTTGTCTTCGGGTTAGCTGTTGATGTCCGGTATTGAGGGTTTCTATTTATAGGCTCTTTCTTAACGGTTTTACAGTTCTTAATTGGTATACTTGTCATGGATGATTAATGTTAAATGCTAATTTAACAACAATATTAGGTTACAGAAACTCTAAATGCCCTCCGTGTAGGAGTACAAAAAGATGAGTTATATTAAGAATGGTTTGTTGACCAAATAAAAACTTCAAAACTCATTATGTACCCATGAACGCAATGGGAGACCCTCAGGCACCACTTCTGGTGGAATGGACTATAGTACAGTGTGTAAGTGTAACACCGGACTATCAAGTATTTGCACAATTAAATATTTAGCTGCAATCCAATATTATGAATACGAGATGAAAAGTTGGAACACTTTTTCAAGACTTCGGCTCGTGTTTTTTCTTTTTTAAATACTCGAATATGTGACATTTTTGTCACACACGTCACGTTGCTGTCAAAAGCTTTTCAACTCTCCGCAATAAAATTATGAAGATTTTGGCACCACCAGAGAAGTTTTCTACGATGTCTGTGAGTGCATATATCGTGTCCACAGACAGACACACATTTTTTTAATTGCTTTATCGTGTTCAGAGACCTCAAAAACGTTGAGAAAAGTCATAACAAGTGGGGGTAAAAATTTTAAATTTTCGCAAGATTTCAATACTTTGGCATTTTAATTCGAGCCGAAGCAATTAATTTACCTTTCTTCGTGAGTTTTTTTGTATTGGTTGATCGACTTGTCTTAATGTACGGTGTCCACGGACCATCACCTTCTTTCGATTCAATCAATTTAGCCTATATTTAATGTCTATATTGTTTTTAAACGTGTAAGAATATTTCTTTTCACAATGCATCAACCTCTTGTCATTGCGGTGCAACGTATTACATAACACTTCTTGACATTTATATTTGAACACCCTTTTCAACGCTCCAAGTTCGCAGGGCGGTAGAAAACTGGAAGTAAAGGGAGGTTGGGCACGACCACATCAAGATCGTACTGAAACAGAGAGATTGTACCGACAATGGTGACAATGAACAAAAAATACCTTAGTTATAAATAGGTAGATTAATTACTGCACTACCTATACAATAATAACAATACATTTGCTAATAATATTCATTTACTATTAATTGTCATCCTACCATTCATACACAAATTTTCAATTGTGATTCAAAAATTGACACATTTATATATAATTTTAAAAATCACCCCAAAATTTGTTTTGATTATGCTCCGAGCGCCATATCACCCTCCTTCTGGGCACCCCTGCTGTATCGTCATCACTACAGTATTTGCAATTTGGATTGTCCCTCAGTTTGAATCGGTGGGTGTAGTGATTGAAGCATCCAGTGTGGTCCCCACTTGCCTGTTCGTCTCCTCCCTG
>JAGFPH010000174.1:42361-61134 GCA_018207615.1 Philaenus spumarius | reverse complement strand
TATGTGCCTAACCCTTGTGGAACAGGCACTCATTGTTATGCAACCAGGGGAAGGCCAGTCTGTTCCTTCTTGCCTGTACATTAGGGCAATACTGTCACATGTTTAGACTAATTATATTTCATATAATACAGGAATGTTAGGAGGCAACCCATGTGTGCCTAACCCTTGTAGAACAGGCACTCATTATTATGCAACCAGGGGAAGGCCAGTCTGTTCTTTCTTTCCTATACATTGAGACAATCCTCTCACATGTTTAGACTAATTCAATTTAATATATTACAGGAATGATAGGAGGTAACCCTTGTGTACCTAACCCTTGTGGAACAGGCACTCAATGTTATGTAACCAGTGGAAGGCCAGTCTGTTCCTGCTTGCCTGGACATTGGGGCAATCCTCTCACATATTGCCAAAGAGGAGAATGTCAAGGTACGACAAATATTTACATACTGTATTAAAATTGACAAATCGTCCCTGCATCATTACTGATTTTAAATCAAAAATAAAATAGGGCACTAAATAAAAAGTTGTTTTCTTTGGTTTTATAATCAGTTTGAATTTTCAGAGAAGTTCGTACCATCATCTAATTTTGTCTGAAAATTTTGTCTATATTTAAATAACTTCTTGAAATGCACAATGTATTCATAATTTCCTGTACTTTACCTAACACTAGTCTCTTTTACACCATAATCAGCCATCTTTAACAAAAACCTCCACATCTTCTCTGGCACTATTTGGGTATAAAAAAATAAAAATGGAATGTAATACATATTCATTTTGATGTACAATTTTTGACTTTTAGTTTTAAAAACGGCCAATGGAAAACGAGTTATTTGACCAAAAAAATTTGTTGTACCCTAAATCCTGTGGTGGAAGATGTGTTGGAGAGATGTGGTGAGGTGTTTTTTCAACTTAACATTTAAAAAAAAAACCCTCCGAGTGTATTTTTCTATTAAACCAACTTTCAAATTTCTATTAAATGCATGTAGGAAGCACCGCTTATGAATCAGTCGTCCCTTTTGTCAGTAGTGCAGTAGGTTTACTTTGCTTCAAACACTCACCAAATGAACTATAGTATAAATCAATCTCTATTTGGTTAAGTGTTGGAAACTTATTTTCAATTCATGCAGGCAGTTGCTAGCATGTTATTGCTAGCCAATTTATATTCCAAATTCTTCTCAAACATCTGTAACTTAGTTTTGAACTATTACTTACTACATTAAAACCATGTTCAGATATATTCTATTGATATTTGCAGATAGCAACGATTGCCCTGGGTCACGCGCATGTAAGGATTATCGTTGTGTCGATGTGTGTGCTGGACAGTGTGGATCGAATGCTGACTGTGTCGTTCGAAACCATGTTCCTGTATGTAGTTGCCCGCCTCAATACACTGGCGATCCGTTCTCGAGTTGCAGACGCATGGATCCACGTAAGTCTTTAAAAATCCTAATTTTTCAAACCTTGGTGTGCGATCCCACAAAATAAGTTTACAATTAGTTGTGAGCACTGAATTTGTATTGATAACATTCATTTGGTGCTTATTCATTCAACATTATATGAGATCCTACATTATTTTATTGTCTTTTACCGCAAGAACATAGCCTAACTTTAGGATATAGATCTAAGATATGTAACTATATAATAGAATATTTTCTTTACAGAGGAACTATGTATACCTAACCCATGCGGTGCAAATGCTAAGTGTGATGCAATAAATTCTGTACCAACTTGTAGCTGCATGCCAGGCTATGTAGGTTCCCCTCTCATGGGATGTCGCCATGAATGTGAATCAGATTCTGAATGTGGCCCTACACAATCGTGCCAGAACTATCGTTGCGCTTCTCCTTGTTCATCCGGAGTCTGTGCACCGACAGCGAACTGTGATGTAGTTAACCACCGAGCTGTCTGTAGCTGTCCGACTGTAAGTAATAGAAACTTGTTTTTAAAGTTAGTTTCTAAAGATGAATTGTTTGTATTTTAATAATTTATTGTTCGGGCAGATGTCTCGAGCGTATCAGTGCAAACTAAAAAGGTAATAACTGTTTTTATTTGCCTGTATATACTTTGTGAAAGTTAGATTAATCAAAAGGAGGGGGACAGCATACAGCGCAAGTAATCGATAGCCATTAACCTACTGTAGCAGGCTCTGCCTTTAGATCTGGCTGAAATTTAAACAGCTTGAAGCATCAATGGGAAACCTCTATACTACCTATTTTAATACTTTCTTTATTTTTATGAGGTTAAAAATGTTGCAAATATAAAAATAGGAACGAAGGGAGCTAGGATTGATATTATCTCTGATAGCCAAGCTGCTTAAAAGGTGCTGGAATTATTCACCTTTGAATCAAGGTTAGTTTCGGACTGCTTCAAAGTAGTGAATTAAATGGCTAGACTCAATGAAGTTACTCTTAAATGGGCGCCTGGCCATGTAGGCATAAAGGGTAATGAGACGGCCGATCCCCTTGCTAGAGTTGGGGCCAGAAAGTCCTCCATTGGCCCAGATCCTTTCTGAGGGAGGCCCAAGAGCCACCTAAGAAATTTTGTTGAAATCCGGGCAGAGAAAAGTTGGTCTTCACATTGGAACTATGCTCCTGGACTTAAGCAGGCTAAAATTTTAATCTGCTTCTCTAAATCAATAGCTTATACTGATAATCAGGCACAATCTGAGACGTATTGTAGGAATTCTTACTGGTCATAGGGTCAAGTACAACCTCAATAAAAGGGCTGATTTCGGAAGACTCCTGTCGATTCTGCTGCCTTGGGATTGAATCATCTGCTGTGCAAGTGCGAGGCTCTTGCGTGTAGGAGATTCATGGTACTCGGAAGTGCTCTTGTTAGCCCAGAAGAGGTCAGTGATGTTGATCCCAAGATCCTCCTGGGTTTCATAAGAGACCTGGGAGGTATCTGGAATGATCATTAAAGGGAAAGTCTTACCACAGTAGATCCTAGTCGGTCGCAGTGATGGGGAGGCCTTGGACTCCTCTATGCCTTAAAAAAAAAGTTGTAAAAGTGCAACTCCCAATCATTACAAAGATCTTTTTAAAAGTAAAATATTGACACTTACAAAACGTCTCTAAGACAACTATGAGAGTGCAAAACTATCACTTGCAATGACAAAACATTTGCAATTTTTTAAATTAGGAAAACATGCTATCCTACCTGTTTTAGTATAATAAGTGCTTGAATTGTTGAACTCGAGTGGTTTGGTAATGACTTAGCTGAGCATAGAAACTTGAGACCCGAAAAAGGTTTGAGCAATTTTTAAACTTCTATCTTTTTCTAAAATTACTTTCAACTAAATTGCGCATACATTATTAAGAATTGGAGCATAGATTGAAACAAGTTTCAAAGCAATTAGTACGGTTCAGCTGTGAATATGGCGGATTGTGTAAAGTTAGTCTTGTTAACCGCACTCAAATTTTTCGGGAGGTTGAGCCCCAAACTGCACTTCAATTGCAACGTTATATCCAACTCTTAGAAATGAGCTACACTAATCAGAAAGATTCTGAAACATTCGATCTGTACTTCATATTAATAAAATTAAAGTCTTACCAATTCATTTTAATTCAATTGAAAAATGACATACAGTTTTCGTTTGTGCCTCTCAAAGTGATACCGCATTAATGCATTAGCCTAAGACAACTTAGGTTATCAAGATCCTGTTATTCTGCGGAGGAGTGTATCTGCCATAACTGGCAGTAGGCGTAGTTTGTTGTGTAAGGTGGTGAGGTGATTCCAGTATGATGTGTGTGGGTGTTGACTTGTCATTCATTTCATTATGATAATTTTAATGTAATTTATTCATTTTTAATGTTAATTGTTGCTGTCGCTTGTATCTTTTATGACATTTTTAAATATTATTGATGTAGTTTACATATCTGAATTTATTTCTATTATAATTCTTAAGATAACTTTCTTTGTCACCATCTCCTGTCAATAAACTGACCGCTTTTCTCTACTGTTCCAAATAAAATTCATTTCAATTTCCATGAATGAGCTGTGCGTTGCAAAATATTTTCATTTATAGGGTAAATAAACTCCCTGCATAAAACTAAGTTGTAGTTTATCTATATTATATATTTATATATAGGCTACCTGGTTATCCGTCTTGCAACGTTTTTTGTAGTTTATCACTACTTGTTTTTGAACAGGTTCCCATCTTCAGGTTTTGTAAATAGGTTTTACTCACATGTGAGCACGTCAAATATAAAGTAAAAAAAAAAAAAAAAAAACACACACACACACACACCCACACCCACACAGTTTATGACACAATACATTGCATTGCACAGTCAGAATATTTTATTTTTACAAGTTGCAAGACGAATAAGCAAGTATATATACATAATAAATATTAATATAAATATATTACAACTTAGTTTTATACTATTGCAACTGGAGACATGTATGTACAATGATTAACAATAAGAGATATATAAACATAATTGGAAACACTGCGATTACTTACACCCCTTCCACTGTTTCCATTTCACATGCCCGTCGTCTGCTCGTATTAATAACCGAAATAGTAAAAACACCTGGAAATAACACATTTTTTAGAGTGGTTTTGAATTATGAACCATTGAAACATTTTATTCCTTCAGACAACATATTAAACTACAGTTATGTAATTATTATAATTAATTCACTTATTTTCTCCGCCCAAACAATCCTTATTATAACACAGATAACCGGTTTCAGTGAAACTGAGTCATCATCATCAGATCTCCACAAAAATGTGTTGCAATTCTTTCACACACTAAGCATAAAAGTTATTTACTTGTCAAAACATAAAAACAACAAACAGTAAACAACATTAAAAACTTTACACAGGCACATGTTAAACATATTAAAACACACGAAATAAAAGTATCAAAATTGACCAGCTTCAATTTTTGGACTCTCATCTATATAATTAGAATCACAACTGATTGTTTAGGTCTGTTTAAATCTTCTTGCTGCTGGAAAGGGATGATTGTATTGAATATTTCGTTTGAAGAATAATTAAATTTATTATTGAAATTGTCGTCCGGTTATAATTTTTGGCATCTGCCGATTTGATATTCTTCTAATATGTTTAAAAGGTATCCTTTCTTGCACTTATGTAATATTTCCATTTTGAGGTCGGTAGACTTATATGTGTGGTCGCAATCTAAGAGATGTTTAGCGAAGCTAGATTTTTGTTAATAAGAGTCGTTTTGGGTGCTCTTTAAACCTTTCGGAAAAGGTTCGAACTGCCTGTCTGATGTAATATTTGGGACAATCAGAACAACTTATCTTATAAACTCCTGATTGTTTGTATTTGTCTATATTTTGTGTTGTTTTGGATAATAAGTTTTCGAACTTATTGGTCGTTTTAAAATTTAGTATAACAACGTGTATTTTCAATTCGTTTCTTAAACAGAGTTCTAATTTGCTACCTTACTCAATTGATATATACATAGGATTCTGCTATTTGCTTGATTAGGTTTTCTTGAAATTTTCAGCATCGTAGCTTGCACTATATTATCACACTGGCGATAGGCTTTGTAAGACCTAACTTCAACCATTCAACATTCCAGACAGGCATTTCCTGAATGTTCACACAGGCATTAGATCTAGATAGCAGATAGAGTGAGAATTTATTTCGTATACATCGCAAAATAGACTCTCTGAGAAAATAACACCAGTATGTCTAGGGAAAAGGCAAGAGTGTACAAATTGTAAATTCAAAAGATTAAAATTAATTTAATGTACAATAAAGGCACATGTGCCTGAATAGGATTTACCATCATTATTTTTAAATCTACAAATTTAAGGAAAAACAAAAGAAAGAGATCAGCCACAGTGCCATTACGATTGAAAATACCCTAGAATTAATTAATACACATAAGCCATAAATACATAAACATTTAATAAAAGTAAAACTATAGGGTTGTAAATGTTTTATAGGACATCCCTTGTCATCATTTTGTAAATATGAACTAAACTAAATAAAAAATAATACAAAACTGAAATAATTAGTCTACCTTTAATACTTGATTTTTAAAATAATGCGGGTACCCCTGCATTGGTATATCTTAGCAGGTCTTTTCATACATAATTAATTCAAAACATTAAATCCAAACACACACAATTGTTTACACACGTACTCGCATACACTCAGACTTATATAAACTACCATACATATAAACACATGCATCCCAGCTTAACCAATGCATAAAACATTCACTACACCAGTTTTTAAATAGTTCATCGCAGGACTCGAAACAAAAAAGCCAACCCTTCACTAGCAACATATACTTTATTATCTTTGGGTTATTCTTGATTTCTAAAGGCAATTATTAAATATTTTTGGACCAATGTATAAAAAGACTTTTTGAAGCAAATTCTGTTCACTTTTGGTATTTTTATATGCATCTGGGCAATACTTCTGTTTATATAATAAATTTGGAAATTGCAAAAATAAAATATTTTCCCTTCTGCTATAAAAAATCTGTAGGACTTTATATATAAATTGTAGCCTATAGGTAAATAATTTGAAAAAAACAGCCTAAACGAGTCAAACCGTTAATTAATTATTACAGAAGACCTCTTCCCCAGCAAATTTTGTAAATTCTTCTCCTCCGAAACTACTTGACCGATTTTTCAGGCACAATCTAATTCAATTTCAAGTTGATATCACTTATTCTATAAAAGTTTTTTTTAAATGTCTTCATATGCCATGCACTGTATGTGATGAAGCTCTCTTAGCTGTTCACTCAGCTCGCCTTCAGTATTCCCTCACTTCCAGTACACCAGTTGTGAGTTTTCAGTAGGTTTACCTTAAACGCTATCACGAATAAAAACTGTAGCTGGATTATTATTAAAACCAGCTTATAATTTTGATAGACCGGGAAAAATAAATAAAATTTCAGCTATGATCTGGTGACATAATGAATTACAGAGACTTTTGAGTATTGCAAATGAGTGTTGAAAAAAAACTTTTAAGGAAGAAAAAACTAAGTAATAAAAATTTTTAAAAATGACAAAATTAACAAACGAGTAAAAAAGTCGTTAAATATTCTCTTCGTCCATGTTTGGGTAAGGCTAAAAGAAAATTCTTTAATTATATCGACTAATACACAAAAATGTTTAGATAGATTTATTTTAAAAAATGTTTAATTTATATTAAGACATACAGTAGAGCGTCGAAAATCCGAACTAATTGGGACCGAGGGTGGTTCGGATTATCAATTTGTTCGGATTTGTGAAAACAACCATTAAAATGCTATTTAGGTTAAAATATATAATAAAATATATGCCCTTTAATCCTAAATAGCATTTTCTTAGGTGTGTGTTTAAAGTGGTTAAACAGTATAAGCAGTAATGTAATTACAATACAGATTGTAAGACTACTTACATATTATGATTTAGAAGAACATGCAGGTACACAGGTGGGCCATAATGATTACACTTGTAATTCTCAATTTCAGTAAAGTACATAATTGAAAGTTGAATTGTACATTATAGTTAACACAAACAAAAATAAAAAAATACTGTATAGTACTCTACTGTATGTGCGACACACTGTTATAATGATTACACAAAGAGAAATGAATGAATTTTCTGTATGTTTACTGCTAGCGCTAAAGCAGCTTATTAGCGTAACAGTGAAAATACTGACAACCAGTTTGCTGTGTGGGCGTGTGAGAGCATGTATTAAAAAGTGTTTAAAAAGAGATAATAATGTCAAACTGCGATGAAGATTTTTGTGAAATTTTCAACGACACAATAATTGGAATTTGCGAAAACTAAAACGAAATTTTTGCAGGGGCTTCCTCAGAACGCGTTCGGATTTTTGACGTTTCGGATTATTGACGTTCGGATTATCGGCGCTCTACTGTAATTCTATTAAAACAGTTGAGTTAAATCCGTCTTTGCCATTTTATGTTCCCAGTATAATTCTCTAGTAATATCATTGTATTAACAAGATTTAGAAACTAATTTAACTAAAGTAATCTTTAGTAAAAATATGTATCATAATTTTCAAAAGAAAAATAATTAAGATCGCTGATGCTTCAGCTCTCTACGAGTCTCGTATAATAGTATTTAAAAGTATTTGAATTAATAGCGTAGTAGGAAATTTAGAATACTATCTGGTTATTTTCTCTGGAGAAGCTGGACATTTTGGCCAAATGTTGGCAACAACCATTCCTTCTTTTGACAATTTATCACTTAGGCAATACTCTGTTGTAAATTGAACAATATAGCATCCTAAAAATCCAACTATAAACTGAATAAATAAAATACAAAAGAAGGATGTAAGAAAAATTCTAAAATTTCCCGACTCTAGCAACTTTATACCTTTTGGACTTACCATCAAACAAGGGCGCCGTCAGACATTTATGTAGGGAGGTGCAATCATTGTGGCATAAAAATCAACCTCTAAAATAGTGTTAACGTTACGTTATCTGTAGCACTCACTAACTGCAGTTTAAAAAACAACAAATACACTTCCCACGAGCTGATGAGTACATTCAACCAAAAATAATTTATTGATGGAATACTCTGGAGTGAATGTAGTAATTTGTAATGGTTAATTTGTATTGGTGTAATTTGTATTTGTGCTCGTGTAAATGATGCTTGTGTAAAGGGTGCTTGTGTAATGTTCTTCTTTAAAGGATCTTCTCTTCCATACATAAAAACACATTTTCACATTTGCAACTTCATCCACTTAACTTGAAAAAACTAAACAATGTGAAATTCAATGAAGTATGAAGTACAGACATATTTTACCAAATTTTATGGCCGAGATTCGGACTTGGTATGATGTGTGAAACATGAAAATTCTCCAGATGAATCCTGTCAAATCCCTACACTATACTGATTGTTCTGTGAAGCATCAAATTTCTATTCTAGTGTAGCTGAGGCCATCAAAATCGGTTTGACACTTCCAGCAACATGTTCTATTGAACTTTCTTTCAGTACAATGCACTGAGTGAAGACATGAAACCACAAAAATAATAAACAATAACTACTTTAAGTAGTGTAAAATCCTTCTTAGGATGATGGCTATGTCTATGGAATTCTTCTTTGGAGAAACTTATCCGTTCAGAATATGAAAAGAGTGCTTGCCTTGAAAAAAACAGCCATAAGGCTTATTGCGGGGCTAAATAAAAGATAATGTTGTAAAAACTATTTCAAGAAATTCAGAATACTTACAATTCCATGTATTTACATACTTGAAGTGTTGCTTTTTTTAAATTCAAGTGCGATCATGTCCAAAATATGGATATACACAACTACAGCACCAGGTAAGCCATTGAGTATCGTGCCAGACAGCACAGGTTAAATTTATACAGTAAACTTCCCTCACAAGTTGGTGCGTAAGCTTCCTGAAAGCATTCAAAATTAACGAAACTACAGGATTTAAAAATCAGTCTTAGACGATTTCTATTGTCTGGATCCTTTTACTCGGTGTATAAGTTTGTGCATCATGATTGTACTATTTTCTGATAGATGTGATCTCCCTTTTTGCAATTTTTTTATATCACTAACTTATTCTTACAGATTTTTGAAATTTTGTGTATTAATGTTAATTATTGTATATTTTTCTCATTTTTTAAGCTGTGTATTGTTTAATTGTATTTTGTGATTTTGTGTGTATTGTTCCAATGTGTTGTAATATGACCAGTTTTATACAAATATTTTTTTGTAAAAAAAATCAATATCGAAAAAAAATGTCATTTATCTGGGTAGTTCAATACTTACTTTTTCATTAACATGTTCAGTTATTGTTTTTTGTTTATTATTTTTGTGGTTGGGGGTTACATTTAAGCAGTGAGAATGTTATCTATATTGTTCTGAACCAATGCAGGGCCTATTTTAGTTTTTATAATTCAGTGTTGGTATAGAAGGTATGTCATGTTAGAAACCTTGTGTCTTTTAATACTGATTGCAGGCTAATGCATTTGTACTTTGTCTGTGTTTTGTGTTGAAGGGCTATTTGGGAAATCCTTATATCTCATGCCGTGCTGAATGTCTAGCCCATAGCGACTGCCCTTCAGATCGACCGTCCTGTTTGTACTCGAAATGTGTCAACCCTTGTGCCGGAGTCTGCGGAGTCGGAGCGAACTGCAGGGTTCGTGACGGCACTACAGCTGTCTGCAGTTGTCCCAAAGACATGACCGGAGATCCGTTCACCCGTTGCCGTCCCTTCGATCAAAGTAAGTTCTATTTCATCAACGGCATTGATAACATCTGCAACTTGAATATTAAATTTGTTCTTGACACACCCGAGTATTATGTAAATCTGATTTTGTTTTCAATGCAAATTTCATTGACTTCAAGGATACATTACACATGCGAGAAATGTTATGAAATAACCAGTTAGAACCCACTCCGTAACTGTCTTTACTTATAAGGCTCTTAATTGAGATTTCGGGTGCTGCTCCGTCTAGCCTTGGTTCTTGAGACTTTGTGCAGTGAAATAAAATCTAGACTTCTAATCAAATCTAGTATAGATCCCTTTTACACCAAACCATCTTAACAAAAGACGTGTTAAAAGAAATAGAATTTTCTGGAGCAGCGACCAATCGCTATTTCACTTTATAAATGATAAAAAGAACACTACTAATTTTCGGTAAAGCTAGCTCCCCTGTCTGCGGGTCGACCAGTTATTGCAGTACCTCAATTCATGGGAGTTTCATTTTAACCCAATTAATCTTTTTAGATTTTGTCCAAACCTAGTAGCTATTTCTTTTCAGAGCATCACCCTCCTTTCAAGCAATAAGAGTCCAACAGGAGCCCCTCTTCTGGTCCGGAGATGTCCTTAAATGTAACAAAGCAAATTACATTTTAAACTTGTACTAGTGTTCAAATAACTTTCCCTAGAAGATTTTTTAACATCAAACTCATTTATGACGTTTTTTTATGAGTTTTTGAATTTCCTTTAACTCTATACATAATAAAGCAATAGTTTTTGTATTTTTTATAGCGCTAAGGAAAATGCTTTTAGCACGACCACTAACAGTAGTCGTGTGTGGCTCCCCAGCCACAAACGGGCCTTCATGTCTCAAAAGCAGGTGTTAAGCTCAAAGGGTTAACCGACTAAAAACTACGTCTCTTATCGTTCTTCACTAGCCTATACCAAGGGATCACATATCTGCATTACTTCTTGGCAAGTCAGGTCTTTTCAAGTAGCCGTTTTTCTTAACTGCTTCTGTTTTTCTTTTAGAACCTTGGTTACATAGTTTTCTATGAGGTACCATTTTCCTTTATTTTTCATCATTTGTATAACTATATTGTTTGGCGTGTAGTAGTATAGTAATATTAATTGCTTTTATATCAGAGTGTCCTTCTCTTAGCCTTTGAGATACCACACCCTCATGTGCAAGGCAGCATGTTTTTGGTTTATCAGCCTTTTCCGCCATTGGTATTAAAATCCTCTTCCGCCTTCAGAGCCGATGATCAGTTTTAACCTGGTAACCCTAGACAGGGGCCCTCACAATTTACTACCATCCGGAGCCAAATGGACCAAAGTTTTTTATGTCGAGGTGTTACTCTTCCCCCTTCTCCTTACCCAGAGATAGGACCCCGGACTTGGGACCGGTATAACAGAGTTAAAAAGCAATAGAGTTTAACTTATCTTCAGAAGTGCTAGATTTCAGATAGTTTTTAACTCTTTTGAAGCAGGAAAAACTGTGTTCTCCGGTACAATTTGTGGCTGAGAAGCACAATCTCCTTAATCCAATGTCTAAATTTTGATAAATGCCTTGTAAGAAATGACTGCTTATGAAGTTGGAAATACCTTGTAAAGATTTCTCTGCTAGATGTTCTACTTCTGTTCCATGTAGAGCTTTTTAAAATGGACATAATATGGTCAAAAGTCAAAGAAATCAGGGCACAATTGACGTACTGAACGAAGCTCCTATGCTGTGGGATTGCAGTTGGAAGAATAATACATCCTGAAACCTGATGAGGGTTTGATGCTTCCTACATTCGTGCAATATATTTGTAATGCAATGTTTCAACACTTTGAACAAATAAACAAGACTCGCATATGAATCTCCACTTGCCAGGAGCCTGAAGAATATTGGGAGCATTGTTGAAGGAGGTAGGGGCTCCAATTCGTTATTTTTTTTGGCACAACTCACTGAAGTAGCTCCTTTCAATCAAATTTTACCTGTCCAATAATGTTTTTTAATAAAGAACCGTTATTCATAAGAAATTCTCTCATCAACGATTCATCATGTCTTTCGCCGGTTGTGACAGGTGCCCTCCACTTTAAATAATAAGTAATAATCATAGTATAGAAATTCTGAATCTATGTTGATAGTGGTCGTGTTAAATAATGGCTTGCACTCTTGCACTAAAATAATAGTTGGTGTCACAGTTTATTTTAAAGGTGGGGTGGAGCCAGCTTGAGGCTAAATGTTCAAGCCTAAGTCAGTCTGTTAATAACTTTGGTTTGGAGTAGACTCCAGACAACAAAAGGTGGACTCCTTGCCTTTACCTTCATCTTGTTTAGTTGTAAGTTCGGGCCAGCAGGGGATCAGATTGATTACCTTTAATAAATGTTTTGAAGTGAAACAACCGTTTTATCTTCTTATCCACCTTCTCCACCAACACATCCAATAAAGAGACAAGCTATCGCCCGGGAACCACGCAGAGGTAACCGACAGCGAGGAGCCCACACCCCCTAATAAATGTTCTTTCTCCTAAAATCTTCTCTTTTGAGTATGGACTTTTTTAACAATAATTTTTATAAACAAGCTGAGTCAAACGATTCATTAATTATGAAAGATGAGTATGAATCTATACTGTGAGAACAGGCAATATCGATGGAGACATTTCTCCCAGAAATAATTCAGTGAATTTTTTTTATATTCACAGAGTGTCTTGGATCTAACGAGTGATATGCAAAGGTGCTGTTTGCTGGTTTCAGATTAAAATGTGTTTTTTTTTTATTGTAGGGTGATTTATTTCATTTTCATCATTAGGCGATCTGTCATCTACTGTTGCTATTCCTT
Organism: Philaenus spumarius; assembly: GCA_018207615.1. Taxonomy (NCBI): domain Eukaryota; kingdom Metazoa; phylum Arthropoda; class Insecta; order Hemiptera; family Aphrophoridae; genus Philaenus; species Philaenus spumarius. The sequence goes on along the minus strand of JAGFPH010000174.1, from coordinate 48,142 downwards.
CATGAAAAGGTATTCAATGTAATATATTACATTCTCCTGGCTGTTTAATTGTTTATTTACTGGGTAGCAAATTTACAAGAATCCGTAGCATTCCCAAAGCCTAGTCCAGATTTACAAACTCTCTCCCACACACATTGATACAAACGCTTAATCAATTCCTTATAAATGAGTAACAACCTGTCAAATTGTTCCTCCAGTGCATTTGGTATTGGCAAACATTTTAAAAATTGAAGTTTTTTTCGACAAACTAAAAAAGAGCATTTGGCATCTCTTTTTTACAGGTTTGAATATTCTTCCGTTCAGAAATTTGTATGTATATAAAGTGCTAAGATGTTTCTTTGGAAAGGAGTGGTGATTGAAGTTCCCGACCAAGAACTTAAATTTTGCGCAATAAATTAATTATTTATGTACCTAAACCAAATTTGATTGTTTTTATGAAATTCTTTGCATACCTAGCACCAAAGTTTTTGAATTTTTTACCATTTAATATTCAAAACTGTAAAAATAATAATAAATTTTCGGGATTATTAAGAGAAAATTTAATTGAAGTAAAAAGTATTGAACTCTATTTTAAAGTATTAACTTGATAATGTGTGTGTGGGGGTGTGGGAAATACAGTTTTGGTGAGGGAGTGTGTGTGTACAGAATTTATATGAGAGGTTGGGTGAGTATGTGTGTAAGGGGGGGGGGGGTGAGATGTGTTTAGCAAGTGTATTTAGTTTATAAATAGGGTAGGATTAAGGTTAGTTTTACAGTAAATATAATTTAGTAACTCGAAGCTAGTATTGTTGTTTTAATTTGTAACCTTATGCAAATGCATTGTTTATTTTGCTGGATTCGGTCGGAGGAGGGAGGGGGGGGTATGGAATATGTTTGGGGAGAACAATTTTGAAATATTAAAGCCTGAAAACGTGATTTTAAGCCTTTTTTTAATGAAGTTGAAGCCATTCACTTTATCCCTTATCCCCCATATAGATTTTCAATAATCTATGTTTATTTTTTAATTAATAGCCTACACTCGTATATGCATGTTTTCTACTAACTACACAATCTGTATAATTGTAACATAAAAATAATTTTGTAGTAATTGTTTGGATACTGACCTTTGTTTTGATGTCTTCTTCTTCTCCTCCACCTCATCTTTTTTCTTTTAACGATCATCTATTATCCATCTCACCCTCAAGTTATTGAAATAAATATTACAAATGTAATCTAACTTGAAATTATTTAGGTTAGCTACTGGGAAAAAGTACTAAAGTAAACAAAATAATATCAGTACTTGGTTTACTTGCACTATTTTTAAAGTTCTGCATAAGATTATTTTTTACAGTACCATAACTTAGAAATTGTAATACATTTACAATTTGTACCGTTTGAATACAAAAAATTACCGACACTACTCACATTCACCGAGCGACAAAATCTTGGCTCTGGGTGACAGTGTCGTTATTTATTCTCCCAAACTACTAGTAGAGTCGATTCAGCCACACACTTGCAGGAAATATAAAAAAATAACACTTACAATTTTTCCAAAATGTTATAATTTATTGACAGTTTATCATTAAATTGTAGTAAATTTTAAATAAAATTTTTGAAAAGCTTAACAATGAAATCACTTTTTATAGAAAGGTACAATGTAAATAACTTGACATTAAAAATAATAATAAATTAAACAAGAATATCAAAGTTTAAATTATTTGTTTTCTGGCCTTGATCTTAGCAAACGTTGAAACCAATCCATTTAGATCGATGTTTTGTGCTAACTCCTGTTCAATCGAAATCTTTGGCAGTAAAAAAATCCTCCCTCAGGCGCCCCTCAGTTCAGGCGCCCTAGGCCATCGCCTAGTCGCATATACGGTCGCGCCGACCCTGTCGGTCGACTGTGGTTTGTCAACTTTTAGCCAATGTAAATTAATTTTATAATGTTTATTTTTTTATGTTTATTTTATGTTTAGTGTGTAGATTTAGTATTAATTAGTTTTCAAGTTTACACATAAAGCCTCTAACAGGTTTATAGCCTCAGGGTAGCATTTATTTGTTTGAAGTTTATGATTTTTCTCTATAATTTTTGTACATAAATTTTTGTGAAAAAAAAAAATACTTTTATTTTGTAAAAGAAATAATAAAGAAATACAGCAAATAAAACTTATTCTTTCAATTTGACAGTGGCTTATATTGAAACGATTTCCATGAACACTTTCCAACAACTAACGCAGAACAACTATATTATAACAACATTAAGTTGCTCGTAAGTGTTGAGTTATTGCATGTGTTGTGATGTTTTTACGGTTGGGCATTGCGGTCTTCAAGCGTAACCGACCCATGGTGCAATTGGAGCTGCACCATTGGAATTTTTGGGAAGGATTTTTTGGGAGGCATTTTTGGACACTTCAAAGAGGGTCTTTTCATCTTACCAATATTTTTCCATCTGATCAAAAATTTTAATACTTTACGATTCCCCCTCTTAAAGTTGTTCCCCCTTAAAAATATTCACCCCCCCTCCCCTAACATATAAGTATAAATAATTATTACAGTTTGAGTTTTATTAATACAATTTGCGGGGTTAATAAGTTAAAACTTTTCAATCTTATTAGTTTATGAAGAATGATGTATTGACTTACCTGAATTTATTAACATTGAACACACATTTTCACCAAAAAACAAAGACGTGTTCTGTTGTCGTACAGTTAATTTAATAAAATTGTGTTTACATTTTAATCAAAGCTTGAATGAATTTTTAAAATAAAGTGTTGATTTGAAAATACTAGTAGTTCTGTGAACAGTAGACCTCGCTCGTCGAAATAACAAATGTGGTTTTGAGCTTAGGTTAAAAATAGTGTGCCAGTAAGGAAGTAAGCACAACGTTTAGCCAGTGAAACCTTATTTACAATTCCCGCGATTCCGGGATTTCTAGTTCTCGTTTTTATTTCTTTTCTTGAGCTTTAACTGCTAAAGATTTTCTTTTAGAGGCATTGTGTTTTATTTAGGTTAATAATGAGTAAGATAGCTAAAAATATCGCGTTATAGAGGGACAACATACAATTAAATATTTACATACTTAAATAACTCAAACTTAACAATGTATCATAAGTTAACTTAAGTTCCATATCATATTCCAATATTAGAAATAATGAAAGCAAACGATGATAAAACGTCGTGATAGTGATCTCAACCCATGTACCAACAATTCCCACGCTGTCCTACATTCATTTTTTGTATGTCCTTTATCGCAGCGAGGTTTCAATTGTTTCATCTCATTTTGTAATTCAATTAAAGCTAAGTCAAATACTTTTATGAAATTTACATTGATTATTTACAGGTATACAGTTCAATTCTTTGATTTATCCTCTACACTTTCTTATAATAATTTGTCATTTTTTGACAAATGATATATTCCTAAATTACTATTCAAAACAGGCCTAGTTTTGTTAGCAGTCTTGTAGAAGGAACATAAAAACTGATGTTTTCAAAATAAGAAATTTGAAATTGATAAATATTTTTATATAATTATAGAACTAAATTACGAAACTTTTTTACATTTATGAAAAAAATTACAATAATGTTTACTACTTTTACTTTTTATGTAGGCCTAAAGTTAAACATTTTCCTTTCGTTTCTGAACGTGATTGTTTCTTGAGCTAATAACTGTCTTAATTTTACTTCAATAATTTTTTTACTGGCATATATGAATTCTTTAAACCTTTATCTACAAAAAAAGCTATGGAACACTTTTGAATTGGTTTAGAATAAACGTATAAAAACATGGTTGAAATACAAAAACTTGAAAGATTTTTAATAAATTCGAAGTTTACGGCCATTTTGTGAGCTTACCGTTAGAGATACAAAAAAATCAAAAATACAATTCTGTTTAAAATTTAATTTGCTTTTAGCAAAATGCTATTAGTTTTTAAATTCGACTTACTGTTAAGCCACAAACTGGCTTTGGAAAAAAGCTTACACTGAGAGAAACGGTCCGGCCGCCATTTTTATTTTATTTAAGGGGTTAAAAATGAAAATGAAAAAAACCGTATATATACATGGCTCGGCATAGGAATAAGGAACACTCATGCAAAAAATCATAAAAATCGGTCAAGGCGTTTGGCCGTAATCGTGAGACAGACACACAGACGAAATGCCGAACGGTCGAGTTAAAACGGAGACCTCGCTTACGCTCGGTCAATTACAGTTTCAGTTTTTTATATTTATCTTGCTTTGGGGTTTTAAAACTTTTTTCTCATTCCAAGTTTAATTTTTATAGGTATACTTGAGTTTTCGTGTTTTGTTTTAATTCCAAGCAAATACAGATAAATTATTGAAGTAAAGAATAGTGACACAGATACAAGAATAATTGATTCTCAGAATAGTTCATGTTTTTTGTCGTACTGTAGTTTCTAGCAACAAAAAAGATTTGCTATAAAAGTTGACTACCTAAGCTTTAACAATTTAAGAACATTAATTTTCAATTTCTGATTTAATGTACTATAACAGTTGGTGATCCCCCAAAAAATACAAGGCCTCCTTCCCTGGATCGACAATTCAAGATATTTTTCTTGAAAAGGAATTTGTGGGGGGGGGGTTGGCTTTACCTTTACCCGGATGGACACCCCTGGTGGTCGGGAAGTTGTAAGCAACAAGTTGGTAGTTTTAAAGGCACCGTTTATGCGTGTGCGGGCGTGACATGTCTTGTAACAAGCGTACATTATTAATTATATCATCGATTTAATCATCTTCTCTCTTATTTGTGTTGCAGACGACCTGTGCGAACCGAATCCTTGCGGTATGAACGCCCGCTGCCAACCCGGCCATGACAGAACCGGAAAGGAACGTCCTGTCTGCACCTGCATCCCCGGATATTTAGGAGATCCCCTGGCTTACTGCAGACGCGGTGAATGCAGCTCCGACTCCGACTGCAGAGGGGACCAGAACTGCATAAACTATAGTTGCGTGTCTTCTTGCACCGGTCAGTGCGGAATCGGAGCATCGTGTAAAGCGAGAGAACATATCGCGCTCTGTTCGTGTCCACCGGGTTCTTCAGGAGACGCTCTGTCCAGGTGTTACGATCTTCCTCCTCCGGCACGAGCTAGAGCGAACTACTACAACTAGGCTGATGATAACATCCGTATAGAATATAAAACTCGTTTAGATCGATGTAAAATTAATCTGCACTTTAAAAGTTTAAACAAAAATTAACATATTTATATTGGAATGCGCGAAATATGGCGGGTCGGCAAATTTACGCTGCTGTCACGTTTGGAACCGATTTAGCGTCCGAATGCCGAGAATCTCTTCTTCCATGCAACCCCGATAGTACGAGTTCATTCGTTGTTAACCATTTTCTTTACGGTCACCGCTGCGTGAAATAACGATTACACTGCGGATATAAACGAGGTACTTCTGGCAAAGAAGTAATACCACTAAAGGAATCTTCAATACTAGTAAAGCACTTTCCACACACACCATCAAGGCTTTCTTCACATGGAACCGTTTTCACAACCAATGTAAAACCGACATCACGCTCCCTACCGAAACCGTATTCATACAATCCGGGAAACCCATTTCACATACTTCGGGAAAACCCAGTTTCCACACACCCCCAGCTAATATTGCTTCCACAGATCCAGGCTAAATCGTCACAGTTTGCACACATACACTGGAAGAACAATTTTCACACAAGCGGCAAAACTATTTTCACACACCCAAGCAAAACCGTTTTCACACACCCCGAAGAACAATTTTCACAAAAGCCAGCTAAATCGTGTTTACACATCCAGGCAATACGCC
>JAGFPH010000174.1:13873-32613 GCA_018207615.1 Philaenus spumarius | reverse complement strand
TTCCTCCTGACTAAACAAAAGGTCGTACAGAAAATTGTTTTAAATAAAAAAGTTAATTCCACTAATTATCAACAACTTTCTCGCAAAAAGTTTTCTTTTTGCCTCAAAATGCAAAAATTTCTCGCTTTGAACATTTTTGTTGTCATCACTTTTATTTTATAAAAAACTTAGTAAAATTTTGCATCACAGTTATAACATTTTATAATTTTGTATAAAACAAAACCTTACTTATTTATAGATATTTGTCATAGTTTTCTCTAAAATGTGAAATACTTTTTTATAAAAAGGTTGTAAGCAAGTACGTAAAGTTATAAGAATGTGAGCGCTGTCTATTTCCTCAGTTAAATGTTATTTGTGGACCTATTTTTTCGAGGAATTGGTTGTACCGCCAAGGCAGGTTTAAGGAGAAGTAGACTGTAGAAGGGATGACTCGCCCATTAGACCAAGTTCACTCCTAGTTTGCTCGAACTGTACTTACTTCAACTATGATTGATTTGTTATTTCCTTATTTACGCGTTTCAGAACTTATGTTCCATTATCAGTATCTTCGCACAAAAGAGGTCGTCAGGATTAAAACACTAAAAACACAAACATTAAACGGCAAGCGCTTTTTCATTTAAAAAACGAAGTAATCCTTTACACCCATGTGACGTAAGTTTGCAATGTGTTTATAACAATACTACATTTTTACGTCAATGTAGTAAGGTCTATTGAACAGGTTCAAAGTATAAAGTATCTGGGCATGAATGTGGATTATAGAGTGTCTTGGAAACCGCATAAAGAAATTTACAAACAAAATTGAACCAAATAATTTGCGTATTTTACTTTCTGAAAAACCTGGCACTTAGTTATGTTTTGAAAAATATATATTACTCATTAAGATACATATTACACTATTTAAATAAACGTAGAATTTCTTTGATCAAAGAAATTTGACGATTCTTTGACAAACTAACTCTTTTATCAAACTTTGATGAGTCTTTGACATGTTGTAAACTTTGACCAAGATTTTCTAAAAAGAATAAAGTACTAAAATATTAATATAGTTCGAATTTTTTAGGCGGCCTCCTAACCTCAAAATATACTTTTTATCAGTTCTCATATATAATCATTGTGATCCTTTCCTTTTATATTTATAATACGATGACGAAATTGACAATGGGTGTTAAAGATGTGGAAACTTTAATTTTACATTATTAAAAAGAAGAATATTTGTGGAACATTCACATTAAAGCCTACAAAACCGCGATGCAAAGAAAAAATCTTTAGAACAAAATTACAAATGTTTTGCAGCCTGTAATAATGGGGTTGGCAGTATAGCCTATGTTTATGTTTTTTGTAAAACATTAAAGAGATTTTGATTATGTTTACTTTATTGTAAAAGTATATTTACAAGTTTTTTAAATATTTGTTTTTGAAATAATAAAAACCATTATAATATGAATAACGATCTTCCAACTGTAATTCTTTATTAATAGTTACGTTGGTGTACTAACTAGGTATACTAGGTGTAAGTAACTATTTGTAACTATGTAACTACGTCAGGGGTGCCCATCCCCCCCAAGCCTCATGGCGCCATCCTCCCCCCCCAAATGTAGATACCCCTCCCCTTATAAACAATAAACCTTAACCTTAGGAGCTCTTGTGTTGTGACAATGAATGACCTGAACCTAGCGCACTATACATATCTACAATACTAATCCAATCAGGAATAAGAGATTTTGTAGTGTTTAAATAAAAAATATATAATGGTGTAAGAAATAGTTTATTGTAACAATGAATTAAACTACAGTACAGGGTGTTATTAACAATGAAAATGATAAAATATAACTTTATAAGTTAACAAAGTTGAAGATCTTAGCGACCAAAATCAGTTTTTTTGTTGATACATTGGCTATTTCTTAGAAATTTAAAAGTAAAACACGAAATTGTTTGTACAGTTTTCTATAAATATAGCATTTACTTTTTCTAACTTCTGTGATTCTTTGAATGATTTATACAATAAAGCAGTGCCGTATTCTTCTTGATATTGCTAATGCAAATTGGTTAATTATGATGTAATTTGGAATTTCTTTGAAAATGTCTTTTTCGGAGGCTAGAATTAATAGCGTAGATAACCACTTGTCACTCATACTGCTGCGAAGTCGATTTTTTTTACAATTTTCAGTCTACTCATGGTTCTCGACAGAACAGCTAGTGACTGCCAAAGAAAGAAGAATTCTGTACATTACAGTTAAATTTGGGAATGATGATATTGGACACTTTTGAATCGGTTTAGAATAAACGTATAAAAACACGGTTGAAATACAAAAACTTGGACGATTTTTAACATTGTAAGGCCGAATAAAACCTTGTTTCATCCACTGGTCTGCCATCCTCTCATTTTCACGTTTCTTTTTGCTTGAAATTCTTTCATTTTGGACTGTCTCTTCTTCATGGCTTGATGACATCTCACCGTCTGATGAATTATCACGTTTATGAAGGATGTCTGAAATGTCTACTTCTTTATGCTACTTTGTTAAGAATACTGAAAGTTTCCAATTCTTTTTTTTAACTCGTTTTTAGTTTTTAAACTTATAAGATGTTTCTTTTTACAATGCGCCAACCACTTGTCGTTGCGGTGCACTGTGTTACATAACATTTCTTAACATTTGTATTTGATCGCTCTTGCTCTTTTCAACGCTCGAGGCATTATTTAAGTCAAAGTAATCTTATCTACTGCACACTGCACTGAAGCTGAACTGACTGACAACAGGACACTACTCTGTGATGGAAATGGAACAGCTGATCAGTAGGTGGGGTTGGAGGGAGGGAAGGAGCAGTGATAAGTGACACAACTGTGTTTATTTTGGAACCTATGACCTTGACCGAAGCAATATGAATTTCTAAGTTCGCGCGGCGGCAGGAGACGGGAAGGGGGTTGGACATGACCACACCAAGATTCTACCGAAACCGAGAGAATTATACCGACAATGAACAAAAAATATCTAAGTTATAAATAGGTAGATTATTTACTGTACAGTATACTACAATAGCAATACATTTGCCAATAATATTAATGTATTATTGTCATCCTACCGTACATACACGAAATTTTAATTGTGATTCACAAATTGTCTCATTTATTTATTGTTTCAAAAATCCCCCCAAAATTATAAATCCCCCAAAATTTGTTTTGATGGCGCTCTGAGCGCCATATCACCCCCCCTTCTGGGCACCCCTGAACTACGTAAATAACTATGTAACTTTTTGGGGCAATCATGTGTTGATTGCCCCAAAAATACATAGGGCAGACTGGACGATCATTTTATAAGAGGTTTAAAGAACATCTTCCTCCCGCAATACAATCAACATAACCTCCTAAAACCGATTCAAAATTTGCTGAACACATTATGGAAACAACACATAAATATGATGTGATTGACAAATCATTGACCATTTTGCATAAGTGTAGCAAAGGGAAGCTTATGAATGCTCTGGAGCAGTATGAGATCTATAAAGGTTTCAAGTCAGAGCACAGAACGCTACTTAACGATAAACTTAATTTCAATTCCAACCCATTCGACTTCGTAACAGACATCTCAGAAGCAAATACAGATAAGAACTAACTATGCTCAAGCGTAACACCAGCAGTCTAGCCGTGGACAGTGAACTAACCACATGGACATTAAAATGTGCGATCGTGTAATTTGTAATTGTGGACTCGTGAATAAAAATGTTTTTAAGTGTAATATGTGTTTTTATTTTTACTAATGACGAAGGACAATGGTCCTTAACTTGAGAATGGCTGAATAGCCGAAACGGCCGTCGTTGGACATTTAAAATTGGACTATCAGACGGTAAGTTTACCAAGTTTACTTTTAAATTACTGCATCCCTGCCATCAAAATAGTATTTTTTTCTTGTTTGAGTTTTTACAGGTATTTTAATTCTTTACCCTTTACCTCACAAACTGCACAGATAATTTGAATGAAACTAGAGATTAGACAAACGGTTATAGGAGTTATCGGTACCACTGGGAACATACCAAGATCTGAGAGGTCTTAATAAATGGGGACGAGATTATGAATCCGTGTTATACACTGATTTTATTTACTTTGATATTTAATGTTTAAGAATGAGCTGGGGGTTTAAAAATGCTTATGGTGGTTCGTAAACCAGGCATAAGGGACTTTTACTTTGTCCTGTAGAGGTGCAGGATCTGTGATGATTTGTCGAAGGTGTGTTGTGAGAGCCTTGGGCTCTGTGCCTGAGTAAATTTGTTAGCTTTATGATGAAGTCCTCGAGTGTCCCATTTTGTGCCATTGAGAGAGGGTTACGTTCGATAGGTACCATGGGGAGTTTGTGATCCGACAGAGAGTTTTATTTTTGAAGGACTCGAACCATTTCTTCCAAGAAACAGACAGAAGGGAATACCAAGCTGGAGATGGGTCCTTGAGTACTGACAGGGCCGGATTTCCCAATAGGCCCGGTAGGCCCGGGTCTATGGGCGCAAGCTCCCAGGGGGCGCACGGCCGAGAGAAAAAATATCTAGAAATAAAAATAAATAGCCATAACTTAACATTTACTAAAAGTGTTTTAAGACGGCATTTTGTTAAGCCTAGAACAAAGTAAATTAATCAAAAAACTTGCAATGATAAAATTGCACCGTGGAGTGGTGTTTATATTAGTAATTAACATATAGGCCTGAAATAATTTTTTAATAAAGGTTTTTGGGGAAGTAACTTTAACCAGACTAGGGGGCGGGAAAATTATTGGGCCTAGGGGCGCCAAAATGCTAAATCCAGCCCTGAGTACTGAGCGGATGTATATCTTGTAGATGGACAACCTGATTCGAAATGGTAGTGGGCTGGTGACTGGAAGGATTCTGTCACGGACAGATTTAACCCTTGACAGTGTTTGCTTGACGTGACAGGACAGTTTTAGTTTAGTGTCAAGCGTGATTCCAAGATATCTGACATGAGGATTTCATTTTATGGGGGATTTATTAAACGTTAATTGCAAATTGGGTTGTCTACGCTTTGTAGAGAAATGGATTGCTTGTGTTTACTGCAATTCTCCACTTCCTGAGCCATGGTTGAAGCCTATCTAACTGTTGTTGGATGACTGACGAACCATATTCCAGGTTAAGTGACCTGTAGGAAGACAGCGTCATCAGCAAATAGTTGCAGTGATACTTTGGAGATGACTGGAATGTCGTTAGTGTACATAAGGTATAGTAACGGTCCAAGAACTGAGCCTTGGATAACTCCTGCCTCGATGGGTCGAGGAGTGGATAAGCTACCTTCAACAGAAACCTCTACTGTCGAAGTACGAGTTTATGAGATGTAAATAAATGGAGGAACTGGGTTGTGGGCTAGTTTGTAAAGCAGGCCTTCGTGTCATATTTTATCAAAAGCTTTTGATATGCCCAGGAACACTGCATAGATCGGAGACTTTTGTTGAAGCCATCAGAAAGGTCGTCGTTCATAACTTTTAAAACTTGGAGTGGAGTGTTCAATTCGAAAGCCAATTATGCGTTTCTAAATGGCGTCTGTTTGAAAATTTCAAACCTGAATTGCCCAAAAACTGTAAATAAAAAAAATGTCAAGACTCCTTTTTTGTAGCCATTTTAATCACCTATTGGATGGTGTAACTGTCAAAACAATCGGATGAAGGATAGTAGTTAAGTTGTGGATAATAACAGCGTACATACCCACCATATTGTTGTATTTACTGTGTTGGTATAGGATGCCGGGTTGAACAAACCAATTATTAGACAGCCGCCATTTTGAAACGCATTATTGGATTTAATCGCTTATTTTGTCTTACAATAGATCATTGCTAGGTTAAACTTCTTGCCAGGTTTCAACTCAATCGGTCAAATCGTTCTCTAGATATGAATTATTATGTAAAAGAAAGAAAATGGCTGATATCTGTAAAACGAAGCGTTTTTCGAAAAAATGCATTCTTTATTTTGACCCATAGAACCATTTCCCGACGTTTTGAACACTTATCACCAGGCACCCTGTATTTGGAAGAATTGAAATGGGCTTGCGATTTTACGGAAAGAGAGCCTTTTTTTTTGTTTGGAATATTAATTATTTTAGTTCCTTCCCATGATGTAGGGAAGTGAAGGATTCCGTTGAAGATGTTTATGATAACTGCTACCGTGGTAGCTGGAACGTTGCGAAGCGTGGAGTTACTCACATTATCGATGGTCGCAGGTGAAATGATCGGGGAGTGGCCCCATGGTGCAAGCAAGATACCACTCAAGAAAGTTTTCACATGTTCAATGTGGTCGTAAATTTGTGCAACGAGGAGTGGATTGATCTTGGAGTGAATCAGCGAACGTTTCAACTTTGTCCGTGGGCGTGTAGACTATACCATGGCGGCCATAAAAGGGTGATTTGGAGTTTTTGATGCAATGAGCTGGTGATTTAGTTCCATATGGACCCGTTTTCTGTATCGGTACCAACGAATATTCAGTTATTAAAAGGTTATTTTGTAACTGTTATGTCGGACTTCAATGTTATCTTTGAACTTTTGAAACAAGCAGTTATACACGTTTTACTTTAATACGAGGAACTTTCATGGGCGCTCATACTTATGGGTAGAGGGGGGCCGTGGCCCCTCTAGTTCCCAGGAAATGAAAATTTATTATTAATTACGAGTAGTCAGGTATTTTTCTTTCAAGAGATTAGCACTAGAATATATTTTAAATGTTATGTGCCGTTTGATTTTACATATACTTATTTTATTTTTTACAAGAGTTCAACATGAGCTACTGGGGCACTACTTGGTGCGGCCTTTAGGCACTGTGTAGCTTTTCATTTTTATTGACAGTGTAAAGGTAAAGACTCAATGCTGTGTGGGTTAATATTTCACCTGAACAGCCAAATTTTAAGTTTTCTGGGGGAAGTCAAAAATTTCCCCGGACCCCTTTTGCCGAAGGAGTGGAGGTGGGCCTCAGATATTTCCCGGGTATAGCTCCCCCCCCCCCTAGAAAATATCATATGGGCGCCCTTGGAACGTTTTTGATATTATAATTAATAATTTGTATAATGAGATGTTCGGAATATTTTTTACGCTTTTTCCATTTCTGCAAATGGAAAAACAATACAAATAGATTATTGATTTTAGGCTACACTATCAATATAAAACGAAATAAATGTAGGAGATTATTCTACACATTTTGTCAATTTAACCATTCAATGTCTAATTTAATATTGTGAAGATGGAACTGGCCGGAATACCTTAAAGTATCGTTAATTGTAGGGAAATTATCTGTGACTGTGAAACAATAATAATGAACTGAGATTTCTCGAAAATAATTTTTGTTCAGTAAATTAGTGATTGGCGTAGGTCCTCCAAACAGCTAATGTTATTTCTGTGAACAAAAACAACAGAAGTTGCGCCCTTCCACTGACAGGCCCATATTTATTTGTTCTGTCATCTGTTGTGGAGTTCATTATATCCTCCCCAAAGTTGGAAAAACGTTGAAATACTTTAAGACCGCGATAGTGTAAAACCGAGGGTGCGAAATCGGAAAGCCGACTGTAAGGGGTAATTCTATGTTTCAAATAAAACCAGGGCGTGTTGGGGAGAAGGACGCTTGAATAGAAAAAACACAAACTGAAATAAAAATATTGAAAGAATAAAAGAATGTGTCGTAAAAGTTTGAATACGTGCGACTTTAGTCAAAGACAAATGCGATTGAAATAAATGAGATTTGCAAAACGAGATATGAATAAATCATTTGAAAAGGAATTTAACTTCGCACCTCCCTCGCCCTCTCCATTTACAGGAAGCCAAATGTCAACCTCCGCCTCCTTTCCTGTAGGGCGGTAGCTTTATAGAACTACTGTAGCCTACTCTAATGTGCTTTTACATGGAACTTAAATCTAAAAATGTTTGCTCTCTGGCTGTCGTACACGGCATCGAACGTCTTCAAATGGCCGTGGTCGTAGGCCTCTATTAGCCGAGGGCAACAAGTCTGAATGAATGAATATATTTATTTATCCCACATACATATAACTAATATAAAGTCATTGTATTTTTAACTAAAGAAATAACATATTTACTATGTTCTCAAAATAAAACACGAATCCACATAGCCTATAACACTTAATTGTGTGATAAATTAGGCAATCCTTAGACCACTGCTGATTAGGATTTACCATCATAATTTATTAAATCATTTATTGGTAAACAGGAATGTTAAGTCAGTACGTAGGGCATTATCAAAAATATAATACATCCATACACATTAATTTTTGATGCAAATTAAAATATTTCTCTCTATTATATAAAAAAGTGTTTCTACTTCTTCTCATAATTATAAAGTAATAAGAATAGCTACTACCTAGCAAAACCACTGCCAAGGGAACGGGCTTGGAAAAATTAGCGGGGAAAGAAGACCCTGTTGAGTCAGTAAGAAGTAAAATAAATCTCTATTATATAAACAAGTTTTTCCACTTCTTCTTCTCATAATTATAAAGTAATAAGAATAGATTAAATACGTGTATTGCGTAGCGGTGACCATTACATAACTTCCAGGCGCCGTGTATTGAGTAGCGAAAACGTACTGCTTAACTTACAGGCGCCGTGTATTGAGTAGCGAAGACGTATTGCATAACTTACAGGCGCCGTGTATTGAGTAGCGAAGACGTATTGCATAACTTACAGGCGCCGTGTATTGAGTAGCGAAGACGTATTGCAAAACTTCCAGGCGCCGTGTATTGAGTAGCGAAGACGTATTGCGTAACTTACAGGCGAACAAATTCATGAAGTCGAATTTAAGTCAAAAAATAAAGTTAAACGGAGCCCCCCCGGAGATCACGAAGCGGGACGGTGGTGGGGTGGGGGTTGGCAAGCGGGGCGAGCAGGGGGCAAAGCCCCCTAGTAGAATTTAAACAAGAATGGCTTCTTTCAACTAAAATACCAGGTGTCTCACCTAAAATGTTACAATAGCTAACTTTTGAACCATAAATATGACAGAGTACTTTAAATGGGGAACCTTCCTTTCTTTTCAATGAAGTTTAAAAATCCATTTTGTGAAATGTAAAAAATGTCCGCCAAGTTCCAATATGGCGACTAACTTTGAAATTTGTTATGGAATACCCTGTATTTTGTGGTTTTTTCAGGTGTGAAACAATACTTAAGAATGTTTTATTCTTGGGTATTTAAAAAAAATCTTTAGCCGTTTAGGAATTACAGGCACTTAAAGTTTTTAAAATTTGACGTTTGATAGGCGTACAAATAACTGACTTCCTCCTACTAATATGTTACAATAGCTAACTTTTGATTCTTTTGAATAATAAACTGTTGGGGGTTTAATGGGGACTCCCCTTATTTTTGGAAGCTCTAAAATGACATGGAAATACATTTTGAAAAAGTAACAAATTTCATTATATAAATTGGTGGTTACAAAATAAAAAATAAATAAAATAAAATCCCAATGTTTAATGAAATTTGGCATTTTTCAAAATTGATTTCTATGCCATTTTAGAGCTTACAAAAATAAGGAGAGTTCCCCATTAAAACTTATTTGTATCCCAATCCGTTCGATCGTTTTTGAGATTTCGTGATGAGTGAGTATAAACAATAGAGCTACAATGTTTTCTACATGTATTCTATTTAAACAGGATTTTACTAGTTTTGGAAATACATTTTTATTTAAAAACAAATTTTATATGTTTCGGTAGAATGTTAAATAGTTTATACCTCCTATATATATATAGGATTTATATATAATGATTTAAATAATGATAATTTTGTCTTTGGTAATATAAATCTAAAGTTACACGCCACCAGTAACGCCAACGGCGAATAGGTGTTTTTAAGTTAAGTCGCTGGTTGCGTCACTTGAAAAGTAGACTACTAAAAACAGCTCAGTTGAAAAAATGACATCAAATGAATAACTTCTTCTCCTAGGTTCTAATAAAAGAGAAAATACCAAGGGTTAGGAAAACGCGTAAACATGCGATGCTAGTCTTTAAAGCGGCCTACACACGGTCAGTTTGGTGTGTCACTTCGGTGCGAACACTCCAAATTGACACACCAAACTGACCGTGTGTATGCAAAATTGATGTGAGCTCACACCAAAAAAATGAACTGATGGAATGATGAAAATTCATCATTTTGGCGTGACACACCGAACTGATGACAGTCTGAAGTGAGCGTGTGTGTGGTCGCGTCACTTCAGTTGGTCACATCAGTCATCTGCGCATGCGCACAAATGCCAGTTGGATAGACAATAACGCCTGATATTTGCACGTGTCGGTCGTCGGGTCGTCGTCTGCGTGTGGCAAAGTACTTTCGCAGACACTGTGTTTATTAATTTTGTGTCTGTTTTACTTAATAGTTAATATGGCCGCTTGGACCAAAGATTTTCTTCTTGAATTTATCGAACTATTCAGAGGGGAAGAATGTTTGTGGAAAATAACCTCAAAGGATTATCACAACAAAACAAAGCATGAGGAATCGTACATAACGTAATAAACATGTATCATAAAACGTAAATAAACACACGGCCTTAACGCATATCCGTTCACGGCGGATTTTTACTCGTGGATGGCAGGTCGAACTGACACACAGAAGTGACACACCAAACTGACCGTGTGTAGGCCGCTTAAGGGTCTGCTCCAGTAAACGAGAAATCAACAAGAAACGCTAGCGCCTCTCACTATATCCCTATCTAAACAGTGCAATTTCTTACGCTGACATTGCCTCATTTCAAACCATTTTATAAGTCTATCTTTTGTAATTGAGCGTTGAAAAAAAAAACTGAATATTCTTTATAAAATTTCGGATCCGGCTTGCAAATTATTTTTAATTATTATTTTTTTATTGTGTTAGGAAAAAAATTCAAACTTTGTACTCACAAAATTACATAACAAATAAAAAAAAAATGTAAATTGCAATACGGATGCGTATTGTGACTGTGCTTAAAATGAGACCTTGCAAACAATTTTATGATAAAAAGTAAACGAAATAAATGGTTTGAAATTTAACATTGTTCTTATGGGATAAAATCCAAGATGGCCGCCACTACAGCTGCTCCAGTAAAAGAGAAAACAACCGGCGCGGCGACTCCCAGCGCTTCATTCTACAGCCGCAGTTTCTTGCAGCTGAGCGCTTTCACTTGCCTCATTTATAACCATTTTTTAAATCCATCTTTTATAATTGAGTGCTGAAAAAAAAAACTGAATATTCTTTATGAAATTGCGAATCCGGCTTGCGATTCACGTTGAGTTATTAATTTTGTTTTGTACAAGGAAAAAAGTTTAAACTTTGTACTTTAAAAATGTCAATTACGTGAAAAATGAACGCGATAAAAAAAAATGTGAAACGGAAAACGGATGCGTATTGTGACCGGTTAGTTAAAATGAGACCTTGCAAACCATTATCTGATAAAAAATAAACGAAATAAATGGTTTTAAATTTAACATTGTTCTTACGGGATAAAAATCTTGATGGCCGCCACTACAGCAGACCCTTAAGCTGACTACAGGCATTGAAGAAACAACACTATAAAGAGTTGTTTCTTCAATGCTACAGGTTTATATTAGGCTACACATTATTTGACGACCTGTGCAGTCGACAATTACCGTTTCAATTACTTTCGTGTGTATAAAAAAATAGACAAAAAGCCTCACGAAATCGACTAAAAAAGTCCTAGGGCAAAATTAAATTCAAGAAATAGTGCGTTAAGTTAAAACCAAAACACCACAAAAAACATTGGATGTGCTTAAGACCACACGTTGGAAGTGATAAATTCTATGACCGATTTATTTTTTTATCAGTATTAATATTAGAGGAGAATAAGGGGTCAGCAAATTACACAAGTCAATATATTGTCAAAAAATAGTATATCATATTTTGAAATTGCATAATTAATTATTCAAATAACAAATTATTCTTAACTGCTAAAAAATGTAAGTAATTTAAGTATATTTTCAGTTATCAGTAATTCTGCAGAACATTATATTTACTATAATTTTTCACTTTATACATTACACATTTTTATTCCATTTTAAGAGTGTATATAATCTAATTAGGCCTATATAAAATTATAAATAATCATTATGAAAATTGACCATATTCCATTTGTTTAATTTAAAATAGAGTAAAGTCTTAAGATTTGACTAAAAAAATGAAATGTGGTTTTAAATAATTTCCTAAAGTTTATAAGAAATTGTAGAAATTTTCAAAATTGTTAATCATTAAAAATTGTTAATTATCTTAAAAACTTTTAGTTTTTCAAAAAAATAATACGATTTCCTTTCTGTCTATCAGATTTTAAAATGCGCAATCAAAAGTTATATATTTTCCATTTAAAACAGTTATAGAAAAGTTATGGAAAAACCCTCAAAAAATAATAAATATAATTGTAACTGACAAAGTACTTACCGACTTTCTGTATTAACGAATCCAACAAAGAAAATTCAACACTTTTATCTATACCATGAGTCACTTTCTATGTATATAGTAATATACGTGGAAAGAGGTGGCGAAATATTTATAACAGAAATTTTAGTGCTATTAAAAAATAAGACAATGATTTTAAGTTATATTTTGGACTTATTCAAAACCGTTACAACTTACACCGATGTACAATATACTCCCTCTCCACGCTCTGACTTGTGTCTACGCAAAAAGTTGCGTGACGCGAGTTTTCAGAAACATAGTCAAGCGAAAGTGATCAACGGGCCAATAGAAGTTATCACTTCAAAAGTGCAATTGGAAATATAACCATAAAATAAAAATGACATTTCATAATTGTTTGATTAAAATGCCAACATTTTCTTTTCATTTAAAACAAACCGCACGAAAATCGGCCCAGAAGATCTCCAGGAATAGGTATCAATAGAGTTGTGCCCTTACCAAACAAAAAGCACAAAAACTGTCCATATAAAAATAACGACGGATTTAAAATTACATTTCATTTTTTTGTTTATAATAATGCCAACATTTTCTTTTATTTCAAACAAACCGCAAGAAGCTCGGCCCTGTTGATCTACAGAAATAGGTATCAATACGGTTGTAACCTAAAACAAAAACAAAAAACCCAAAACGTGCCCTTTAAATGTAACGATGAAACATTATATTATTTAAGACAAAGAAATCATGATAGCTCTTCTTGAATTATTTAATGAATCTTGTACATGTTAAGCGCCATATAGTTGAGACCAGCAGCGGCATTGGCTAATATTTTCATTATGTCGAGTTATTCTCTTCTAATAGGTTTCTTAGAGTTCCGTACTGAAACAAAATAATAATAATAATAATTCGATCTCGTAGCCAAACCGCGGGCGTGAGGTGAGCGAATTTCCAAAATTAAGTTTATATGTTTTAGGGTTTCAACCAACTATTAAGGAAATTTATCTATTCACGAAGGCGCTGAATATCTGCCTCCGTGTACGAAATATTTTAGTAGAATTTGTTTCGCACCTTGACATATTCTGACATATTGACATAAGGTGCGCAGCCTCCAGCCCTCCTCACCTTGACCTTGCGGCCTCGGATTATGGACTGATTCGCTTCGCTCGCATTTGCATCCCGGCCGTCGGCCTACACGGATTTTAACCGGGTTACTTTTATGGTACAGTATTTTATGTTTTGATCGATTTTGCGAGAACCAGACGGGTCGTGTAGAAAAACTATTTGCCTATGTGCAGACAAATATAATTTATTTTAGATAAAACAAAAACATTTTACTATGGTACGAAAACTCTCAAAAATGTTTTATTTCCGGTCAAAAAACGTGCTTCCGGTTGATGGATTTTTTGCTTACGAACTCGTCCGAGCGACTTTGAAAACCACCTTGTGTAGCAAATTTGGATCAAGCCAGACGTAAAATGCTTCGTTAGAGTGCGAACATATACAGGCGTGTCCATAAAGTCCCGTCCCCCTTAACTTTGGAACAGGTAGAAATAAGTAAATGCTCTAATGAGCTTCGGGATATCTCTACATAACAAAGGGAGATGAATTTTGATGTAACCGGCCAAAATGGGGGGGGGGGGGTTAGAGGGTAATTCAAAAATCCTAAATACAAACCCCCATCAAGTGATACCTCATTTTAAAGGGCTTGATAAATGAAGAAGAATGACACAAATTAGAGGTCTCTATCTTAACCCTATCGAAAATGGCGGCCAGTCAAAGTTGAAAACATCTTATTAACACAGATTTTTAATTAGATGCGTTACAATATCTTTCATTGGTAATAAAGCTAAAGACTTACCTTAATTCTAAATTTAGATTAAACGCTCAAAGTGACATCCCTTTACTTCTTTGCAAAAATAAAGCCTTGCCTCAAAGGAACGCCGGACATTACTTAACATCTGGATATGCAGCACTGAATAACCGCACTGTTTCGTGTAAATTCCTCCATGCTTCCCTGTATCTAGAAACTGCAAGTTTATTCGTTTCTTTTAAGCTTATGCCAAATTGTATCAATATTTGTTTAGTACTAGATTTTGAATGACACTCTGATTTTATTAAATAACATGCAAAGAACTATCATTCCTTTCCACTGGAACAATGTGTTTGTAACGTAACTAAAATTGTGTTAACATAGGACATTTAAAATTTGGCTGGCCGCCATTTTAGATAGGGTTAAGATAGATACCACTAATTTGGACCATTCTTCTTCATTTATCAAGCCCTTTAAAATGATGTATCACTTCTTGGGAGTTTGTATTTTAGATTTTTGAATTATCCTCTCAACACCCCATTTTGGGGTAAAGGGTGAAATGGTCGGTTACACCAAAATTCATCTCCTTTTGTCACATAAAGATACCCGTTTATTTATTTATACTTGTTTCAAAGTTAAAAGGGGGGGGGACTTTTAGGACATCCTGTATATAAAATCGAAACTCACTCACTCCACCACTCACTCACTCACTGATCACAGTATCTCAAAAACCATACCACCTAGGAACGTGAAATTTGTTAAAAATATTGCTCATAGGCCCTAGAGGCGCACTACGAAAGGACGTACAAATATTTGGCCTTTATGGGTTGAAACAGTCCCTAAAACAATAAATATTATATTATATTGCATGTGAGTACTCACGTCTGTTGATCCTTTTTGTTTTCTCTATTACTAAAACAAATAAATATTGTTATAAATATATATATATATATATATATATTGATATAAATATTGTTTGTTTATATCTCGAAAACCA
The DNA here is from genome assembly GCA_018207615.1 of Philaenus spumarius. NCBI lineage: Eukaryota > Metazoa > Arthropoda > Insecta > Hemiptera > Aphrophoridae > Philaenus > Philaenus spumarius. Next base: position 17,441 of record JAGFPH010000174.1, on the reverse strand, counting down.
TAACACCTAGTAACGTGAAATTTGGTACACATATTGGTCATATGTGCTAGAGGCGCAATAAGTAAGGATTTTAAAATACTTTGCCTTTAAGGGTTAAAACAACCCCTAAAACAATAAATATTGTTTGTTATGCTTTTCTTAAAGCTAGAAAGCTGAAATATTGTACATTGATTTTTTACAAGATACATATAAATAGAAACCAGTTTTACATGTGTGCTAAGGGGTGTAAACGTCATAACAACCCCTAAAATCAATAAATATTAATTGTTATACCTTCCTTTACACTAGAGAGTTCAAATTTGTACATTTATTTCTTATAAGATACATATAAAAATAAACTAATTTTACATTTTGGTTCGTTTTGACAAGGGGTAAAAATGTGATAAAAACCCCTAAAAACAATAAATATTAATTGTTATTACATCCTTAATGCTAGAGAGCTGATATTTGTACATTGATTTTTTTACAAGATACATATAAATAGAAACCAGTTTTACATTTTGTTACGTGTGCTTAGAGGTGTAAACGTCATAATAACCCCTAAAATCTATAAAAATTAATTGTTATACCTTCCTAGAGTTGAAGGTATTTATTGCTAGAGAGTTGAAATTTTGTGCAAAACCAATTTTACATTTTGTCACGTTCTGCAAAGGGGTGAAAATGTAATAACAACCCATAAAAATAATAAATATACATTTGTAATCTGACCTAAAAGCTAGAGAGCTGATATTTTGTACATTTATTTATTACAAGATATATATAAATAATAAACCAGTTTTACATTTTGGTTCGTGCTGCTAAAAGGTGAAAATGTGATAACAACCCCTAAAAACAATAAATATAAATTTGTATTCTTTCCCTAAAGCTAAAGAGCTGATATTTTGTAAATTTATTGCTTACAAGATATATAAACAAAATTAACCAGTTTTACATTTTATCATGTTCTTCTAAGGGGTAAAAATGTGATAAAAACCGTTAGAAACAATACAAATTATTTTTTATTCTTTCCGTAAAGCTAGAGAACTGAAATGTTGTACATTTATTTCTTACAAGATACATATAAAAATTAAACCAGTTTTACATTTCGTTATGTGCTGCTAGGAGTGAAAATGTAATAACATCCCTTTAAAACAATAAATATACATTTTTATACTTTCCTTAGAGCTGGGAGCTGATATTTTATATTTCGTAACTTCATCTCTTACAAGATACATATAAAAAGAAACCAATATTAAATTTGGTTACGTGCTGCTAATCGGTGAAAATATAATAACAATCATTAAAACAAAAAATATTTATTTTTTATTTTTTCCTTAAATCTAGAGAGATGATATTTTGTACATTTACTTCTTACAAGTATTACATTGCATTACGTGCTCTTAGGGGTGAACAGCCCATAAAAACAATAAATATTAATTTGATTTTTTCCTTAAATCAAGAGAGCTGAAATGTGGTACATTTATTTTTTACAAGGTACAATCATACAAAATGTCAACCAGTTTTACATTTCGTTATATGCTGCTAGGGGTGGAAATGTGATAACAACCCATAAAACAATAACCATTGGTTGTTATACATTCCTTAAAGCTAGAGAGATGAAATTTTGTACTTTTATTTGTTACAAGAGACATATGAAAAATAAATCGTTATTCTTCTCACGAAGCTAAAGAGCTGTTGTTTGACACATTTGTTTCATAAGTGGTAAATTGGAAGATTAATGCACTAGCATTTTGATTACTTGCGTCTAAGGGTGAAAATTTACAACATACCCGTAAAACAATAAACAATAATTTGTATACTTTTCTTTAACCTACAGAGCTAAAATGTATTCACTTATTTCTTACATGGTAGGCTTACTAATAAAAACAAACCAAACGTATTTTTGTTACCTGTGACTAAGTTACTTGATGTAAACTCCTATATTTAAAAAAATTTCTATTATTATCCATAAAGTTTGATAGCTGGAATTTGGTACATTATTATTCATAAGTTATATTAAAAAAAGAAAAACCATTTGAATTTCGATTATTTGCATCTTAGGGATAAAATGGGACAATTTCGCCTTTATGTAGCCATTACTTTAGGTCAAATGTATGCAGAAATATAACATTTTTAAAACAGGTGGACTGGATGCGCTTCGAAACATGCATTTTAATCATTGCGTTCGTTTGCAAACTGATGGAAAACACGATTGTTAGCGTTTACCGACGCACAGCTGATCGTGAATGAAAAATTGATTGTTAGGAAAACATTTATAGATTTAGAAAACTCACTACACAGCGGATTATTGTGCCAGGAAATTCAGATCTTTTGTCAGATTTAAAACACAATTATTGTACCCGATATTCATTTACTTTTTCTTTTTCGTGATTGAAGCCACGGGTACAAGCTCACAATCAATACATGTAAGCGTAGTTTGTCCAACTATAACTCTGCAACCTACCGCCGTAACCTCATGGTATCCTTCATGGCTACCGCCTTCCATCCTTCATCCATGCAGAAAGTTTTGATTTGGAACTGCAGGGGTTGGGTTAGGAGATGGGCTTAAAAAATGCGTATCACACCAACGGTCTTCGTATGGGAAACCGGAGGAAGCAGCTAGGAAAAGAGTGAAGAAGTTGCCGAGATTGACCAGAATGTTCCGGAATGTTAATACACTATTCCAGAAGGTTCGACAATGTTCTAGAATATTCCAGATGGTTCTGTATCGTCGAAGAGACTTCCCTTTCCGAAACGTTCTGGAAACCGGAAACGGACTTTGAAGCTAGATACCTAAAACTTGGCATATATTACTCTTGAGTTATATATAGGAGTGAATAAAACTTTTGCACTTTGATTATTTGTATCTAAGTTGTAAAATATTGTTCGTAGAAAACATTTTAGATAAAATGTACTCATAGGCTGAAATGTACCACAAACTGGCAAAAATCATTGCTTTTGCGCTTACTGTCACATAGCTGATCATGTAAGTAGGCCTAAATATGACACAGATTGATCCGCATAGTAATCGAGCCGCAGTAAAACCTAATTGAAAATACATGTAATAAATCGCTTAGGTGAAATAAAAGATAAAAGAAAGTGAGAGAAAAATATTCAAATTATATACCATAGTGATTAAAAAATTCCTATATCGATCACGGGTATTTAGCTAGTAATTTAATAAGATATTCTTGTTTTTATATCCGCTAAAAATCCCATTAACGAGTTGATGGAAAAACTGTATCGTTGAAGGCAACTTAGAACAAAATAAACCTAACAATTAGTATTAACCTAAAATGATATGTTTTTTTGCCCAGCGAAAGCTGGGCGTCCAAAAATTACATTGAAATAATACATTAAATAGCATGTCTATAAAACAAACTTCCTTGCCCTTATTGCAAACTGTATGGATACTATCCGCGAGAGGTTTCTTCGTCGGGAACGCTTCGATTCACTTGTAATAAATTGAAACACCACCAACGTTTGTGAAATTCGTTTACCATTCAAATCGTTCAGTAATATTTTAATCAAACAGTACACTTGTTTATTAAAACCCTTTGGCTCCCGACGTCCAATTTTTCATATGTTC
>JAGFPH010000173.1:918174-930998 GCA_018207615.1 Philaenus spumarius | reverse complement strand
TTTCGAATTTGAATTTTTAGTGGAATTATCTGTTTTGGTGCTCCCTGAACCCAAAAATATTTTTAGTGAAATAATTTGTTTTGGTCCTCTCTGAACCCAAATTACTACCACTGGGCCATTACTGAGTACTAACATTGGACGTGTCAGGTCGTTTTAAATGTGATATGGCCATAAATTCAATAACAAAAACATAACTACAAAATAAATTATAAAATAAATAAATAATTGTATTATAAGAACAAAATATGACGGACAAAACTATTAGGTCTACGTTCTGTTGAACACTTGTAAGAAGTTAAACCTATTTTGCAGTAGGTTTTGGAAGAAAAATTTAACTATAAACACTTTTTCTCAAATCAATGCATCTAATATTTTTTACTTTAAAATGGAAAGATTCAAACTATTTTCTTTAGACTTAGGATCACATTCGTGGAGAAAAGTCTTGCAAATTATTTTCAAACCAACTACATCAAAATGAAATTGTCTTCAAAGGTTCTTACATTTCCTTTGAAAGTATATTTTAAACATAACATAAGAACCTAATGTAAAATTATCAATATTGTAGAAATGTTAACAACGCCGGTTTGTCGGATGAGTAATACTCTATGTCTGAAGAAATGAATTTAACAATAGAAATATTTCTGACAATTATTACCCTTGTGGCAGCCCCTCGACCCTAACGTAGAGTACGTTCACTCTAACAACATTGTTTCGTTATATAGACATATTCTACAAAATAATTTGGATTTTTTAAAGTTGAAATCATGAAGGTATAATTGAGGACATACGTAAACGTTTACATTTTAATTTTTACTGTAAAAACGATTTAGTTGAAATTGGGTTTAGTATTTTAAGTAAATCAATAAAGTACATTTGTTAAAACATGATTTGACGAAAATTATGGTGCTATTCTGTGCTAAAATATTTTGTTTGTTCAATCCTAGAAGCAATTTTACGTTTTAGTTAATTCAAGTTTCATCTTATTGTAAATTGAGCATCTGTCGGTTGCAAGATATCTGTAATATAACAAATCTTTTAATTTCAAATATATATAAAAAAAATATTTAAGAACGAAAAGAAAACCAGAAATTTATTTCGGCACATTTAGTTATTTGAATTAAACTGTTCATGCAGTAATACTACTTAATAACTTTTTGAAATAGTTCACACATTTTAAAATTGCTTTTGTTATCACATTATTATGTAAGCTTGAATTACATTTTATCTACCTTATTTCGTATGTGGATGAAACTATGTTACAAAGTTAGGAAAAAAATTTATAATTTTGTAACCTGGTTGTCAACCTGCTTCATCGTATTGTTTTATCTGAGACATGGATCGAACAGCATGAGGTTAGTCTTTATCGATTGCAAAATTTTGTTTCAAATTCAAATAGAAATCATGACTTATAGAGCCGATGGTATTTTGGAATACGTTAAAAATGTTATACATAATGAAACATATTGTGTAAATTTTGTTACTGCAGACGTACTGCAGCTGCGGTTTTAATGTGGCAGAAGAAAAAATTGATTCATTTTCACTAAACAGATTGTATCTTGTGTGTCGGTTCGGATATATTTATGGAAGAATTACATTTTTTTATTCAGCTGTTTAGTAAATGCGACCAAATTTTAATAGGAGATGTTCATCTAGATTTATTAAACAACAATAATCAAAGAAATAATTACACCACACTTTTGCCAAATTACGGCTTTGAAATATTATTAAAAGAAACGAGAAACGTAGTAAATAATTTAGCAACGTGTATTGATCATGCGCGAGTTAGAATAAGCGATATGTTTAAAGTAAATATTAAATCCGAGATTCTAGATATGACATAGATCACTACGCAATAATTTTAGTCCTATTGTTATCACAAGTTTATAAATCCTCAAGTTAGGCCTGTTCAAGCTCTTGCCTATAAACTAAACAAACACAATGTTTTGACTGATTTTTCAAATGTATACAATGGTACAAATATGAATTCTGCTTTTGAAACATTTTTTGAAATATTGCAAAACAATATAGATTTATGCGTATGTTACAAATTCCTGACGTCTATAAAACAAATTTTAATAAACCCTGGATTACGAACTACTTTTGTTTTTAAATTAATAAAAGCAACCAGCTACATAGACGATTAGAAACATCCCAATGACCCAAAAATAAATGAAAGTTTTAGAAAATGTAAAAGTTGAGATACAGGTTGACATAAAGGAGGCTAAATTATATTATAGTACTATACATTATTATATGTTTAAACACAATGTTTAAACATTGTAAAGGAAATTCAAGGTTGCTAAATGAGGTCAAGGGTCAAAGACGCGAGTCTTAAAAAGGAAGGCTATACATTTTCTAAAGGAAAATGGAACTGATACGACTGCTAATGAGTTTTATTCTTATTTTTTTAATTCTGTAAATGTTTTGGAACACCATTTCTAACAAATTGTTCTACATTTTCAATGTACAATGGTCATTTTGGACCGCGAAACGAAGATGTTTATATTTTTAACAAAAGTAACACCTGACGAAATTGAGAAAAAGATCCGTGAGCTAAAGTTAGACAAATCTCCAGTAAATCACTTACACAGAATTTGATGGTGTAAGTGCATCTTTACTCAAGGCTATCAACATTCACGTAACGGATTTAGTATAATTTTTAATAAACCTAACTTTTGTGACTGGCATGTTTCCTGATAGACTTAAAGAGGCCCTAGTTGTACCAATTTTCAAAAAAAGTGACAAGGAAATCTATTTCCAAACCTATTTCTCTGATATCTTTGTTTCCAAAGGTTTTTGACAAAGTGCTAAAGTTCATAATAATAATTTTTTTAAAGACATTTTTTAGCAATAATCAGTTTGGGTTTAGAGATTGTTTTGGTACTGAAGATGCACTCTTAAAATTTAGTTCCTCTATTTATGATGGCTTAAATATAGTAAATGTGTAACAGGGATCTTCTGGATGTAAAAATAAACCACGCAATATCTGTTATGTATACAAGGTCCTATAGATGTTTTACATACGGAGTGGATATACAACGTTAGTACATAACCCAGATATAATGAAACTCCGGAGTTGTGCGCCACATCCTGTATTAAAGACAAATAAGATTTTTTGCGAAATTTTATTAATTCGTCGGTCAGCCCAAAACTTTTAAACAATATACCTGAATATATATATAAAAAAAATACAAATTCTTAAACGTTTTTGATGTATTTGAGGCACATTATAGACGATACAGCGAGCACTTTAAATATTACAACTTAATGGTCTGCTTTAGTGGCGGTCATCTTGGGGTAAGAGCAATGTTAAATTTAAAACCATTTATTTTGTAATTTTTTTGCAAAGTCTCGTTTTAACCACAGTCACAATACGCATCCGTTTTGAGTTTCACATTTAAAAAAAAAATCCCTTTTATTTTTCACGTCATTGACTTTTTTTAAGTACCAAGTTTTTGATTTTTTCTTTGCACAGTAAAAATTTATAATTAAAAGTGAATCGCAAGCCGGATCAGCAATTTTATAAAGAATATTCAGTTTTTTTCAGCACTCAATTAAAAAAGATGGATTTATAAAATGTATAGTTTTCTAGATTTAACATTGAACATTTTCAACTGCCTCTTTTTTAAACATATTCTTGCATAAAAACAAATATTTAAAGTAAATTGTACCTTATTTTTTTGTGGTAGCCTAAATGGATTGTTGTTAAATTTTACAGGACAACAATTTTACAGGATAAATTAATTGATTGAAACTCGAAAATACAACAACTCTAATAATAATAAAATAATATTAAAGTGATAAACTTTAAAGATAGTTAGTCTATATATACCAATTATCCTTAAGGAATCTTACAAAACTTGAAAGCTTTTTTTTTGTATTGAAATCTAATTTTAAATAGGTACCACAAATAACAATTTGTCCCAATTTGAAACATTTAGAAAAGTTTTAAAAATTGTCAATTTAGTTGATAAAATACCTCTGTATTATCCAAAACATTATAAGAAAAGCTTTTACAGCTGAAGCAAATGCTGTCAATTGCTTTTACAGAAATGTTTTCCGACTTCAAACACTAAAATTAAATTGAAAAAAAAAAAATAAAATTACTAAAGTATTAAGTTCTTAAAATGACAAGTCTGGCTCATGTCTGATTAAATTTTTATAAGTTCCGAAGTTCGGAAGATATAGTGAAAACTGTGTACATGGATTTATTCTTTTCAAAAAATATATATAATTCGTATTAATCAAGTAATTATTTTTATTTTTAACATTAGGTAAAAATAAGTGCCAGATTCTTGTTCAGCATCCCAAAAAACAATAGGAAAATGAGTTTTACGAAAATCGGTAAAGAAATGAAGAACTTACTATAATTTGCATATTGCCTATTGTGTAGAAGTAAAATATTAAACCAATAAACCATTTAATATACAATGCAGTAAACAATAAACAACCCTCCCTCAACTATGAATAGATAGCAGGTAGAAGGGTAAGTAGGCAAGGCCGGGCCGAGCCGATGGCAGGGTGCAGTTAGGAAAGCGAGCGAGTGAGAATGGCCGGTTTAAAACTTACAAAACTATCGAAATAACGGTACTTTGTATATAACTTGTATAAAACAGATCAACTATTGATGGTCTCAGTTACGACGCTAAGTTGGGTGTATAAGAAATTGTATAAGTTTTTTGTAATTGGGTCCCTTATTTGTTGGTTATGAAATGTTGATCCGATGCTCGAACACGAAAGAGCCACAATAAATGTTGATCGAAAACGATCAACCTACCCTGGTTAAAAATAACAGCAAAACCAACAAATGATTACGCGAGAAATCTATATATATATATATATATATATATATGATTTTTAATGACACTCCAATTCTGGGGACCATGATCAGTGCTCATTTGCTACTCCCGACCTTGGGTCTTACCATAAGGGCAACAGCTCATTTTTCCTATGGAAGTTCGCTAAAAAGGTAAAAATATTATCTTTAAGTTACGATTTATTTCATATTGCTAGATCAAATTATTTAGAAGTTATTGATATTATAGGAAAGAAATTAACAATCAAATATGTTATACGAAGATGTACGAATGTTTCCGCAATAACAATAGGTATTGCTTCTTTAAATTTGTATAAACGAATATATTGATGATAAAAGGTTGTTTTTATATACAGTTTATAACCTCAAAGCAAATCTTAAAACGTATAGAAGCCTATATAACGTATAGTTATAGAAGCCTACATTAGTTTTATAACTAATATTTAAAACAATCAACTTCACGAGAAAATTTAATGATTGAAGTTGTAAACATAACCCCAAAATATAACCTACTCTGGGTTTTGGTTAAGAATTACAGATGATGGGTGAAATCAGCTGTTATATTATATTAACTAATTCTTATGTGTTAATTTGATTGCTATGGTAATAAATGTAAATGTATTAAATATTTCCTCTCCATGCTCTGACTTGTGTCTACGCAAAAAGTTTGCGTGACGCGAGATTTCAGAAACATAGTCAAGCAAAAGACCCCAACGGGCCAATAGAAGTTATCACTTCAAAAAAAAAAAAAAAAGTAAAAGTAATTTCGTCATTCACTTGTGAATCCGTAAAGGACATGTCCTACACACTTCGTGTCCGAGAGTTTGGATAGACTTAAGCATTATCAGTTTATCCTCCCCCCTTTCTCCTTATGTCAACATGTCTGTGTTCACAGAATATTTTAACCTTTTAACCATTAAAAAAAAAATGTGGTTTGAATTAAATTTTTGTTTTTCATTTAAGACATTATCAGGTGTATCTTTTAAAGCTTTGTATATTTCGTACTCTTCAAGATTGTCCATTTTGTGGTTTTTATGGTAGAAGTGCAAGATATCCATATTTTCGTCAGTGCTATTAAACATGTGGTTCTTATCAATAATATGTTGGGCGAAAATCGATTTCTGTAGTAGGGCCCTGGCTTTAGGGACATGCTCACGAAATCTTGCCAATATAAAAATCATTGCAAGTGGAACACTTAAGTTTATAAGTTGAATTGTATTTGTTATTGGTGGTTTTATGTTTACTATTTAAGGCTTTATCAAGTCTATTGCTGGTTTTGTATAAAAGGGGAATGCCATTTTGCTTCAGCTCTTTACGCAAGGTGCGGTTTAAGGTCCCGCCGTATTCTATGGACACATACTTAGGTTTCTCATTATCCGTAATTCGGTTAATTTTTGCTGTCTTATGTTTTTTAATTAACCTGTCAATTAAATCAGCTGTGTACCCATTGGAAAGTGAAATCTGTTTAGTAGTACGAACTTCTTTAATATAATGTTCTTTAGATATTGGGAATTAAATGAGTCTGTGGTTCATATTGTTGCACGCCACCAACCTATGTTGCATTGGATGGTGTAGGACATGTCCCTTACGGATTCACAAGTGAATGACGAAATTACTTTTACTTTTTTTTTTAATTTTTTGTGATGTGTTTTGTGTTTATGTAAGTGTTGTGTGAAATATTTTAATGATGTACGCTGAACGGAACCTTTATATAGTACAAGATTTGAAAATGGTCTGATTAAGAGACAAAGGTCCACAAATAAAGGAATAAAGAATAGGAATTGACGTTTTCAAAAGGTATGTACCTAAATTATTATTCGTACACCCTATTCCGGAGGCTAAAATACCTAAAATGAATAAAATAGATATAATATCTCCTCCTTTGTGGAGTTATTTTTAACTGTTCCAATGAAATTGGTATTATGTTTCCTCTTTTATGCAGTTATTTTTAACTGTTCCAGTATGTGGATATAATGTTTCCCCCTTTGTGATGTTTTTTTAACTATTCTAGTGAAATGGATACAATAGGGGGTTGTATGATAAAATCGGTGACAAAATTTTGCAATTGTTAAAACCAATATACCATGCTTTTATTGGCTTGCAGTATTGTATTGAATTTTGGGGAGGTGCGTAAACTACATTATCTTAAAACAGTTATTTTTATTCGAATTATGGCAAATATAACTAAATTGGAACACGTTGATCCATTATTAAACATTCTTAACATTTTTACCCTTTAGAAGTTTATATACATGTATATATTTAAAATATTAATAGTATTCTTCAATAGAAGCGGAGAGAATTATACCACAGGGGTTAGACTGTGAACTTTAACCGTAGTTTTTCCTAAACCAAATTTAACTATTTTAAAGAAATTTTATTTATATCTTGCCCAACAATTTTTAAATTTGATGCCTCTAAAAATTAACCTTTGTAGAAATAAAATCAATTTTGTAGACTTGTAAAACTATATTTATTAGAACAAGAGCAGGTCGAAATGTTTTTAAGAAGCAGTGAGGCGGATACACTTTAGTAAGTATCGTATATTTATGTTTTATTCTTGACAGCTCTCTTCTTCACCGGAATAATTAATAGTAGAAGTGTTGGCGAGTGTGAATGCTAATTGTGAGTGTGTAGGTGTGAGTATATTTGTGTGATTGAAGTTGTAATGTACTTTATTATTGTAATTATATACAATTTTGTTACTTTTTTTTGTAAACTTTTAATTTCCGAAAGAGGTGTTATTTTTAACTGTTCCAATTAAATGGATATAATTTAATTTTTCCTCCTATGTGGAGCGTTTCTAAATATTACAGTAAAATGGACATATCTTCTCCTTTGTTATTTTTAACTTATCCAGTGAAATGGACAAAATGTTTTCTCCTTTCTTGATTTATTTTGCATAACTTTCAGTAAAGCGGGTGTTACACAGTAAGTTAATTTTAAAATTATTGTGGTTAAGTTAACTTTCCTTAAATGCTAGAAAATAAAATAAAGCCATTAAGATATTAAGAAGGGTAATTAGTCATCATTTTGTTCCTAGACAAGTAGTAATCTATCTACGAAATATAAGCGACTCACCCAGGACTCTTGGACAAACGTGAGTGTGGCCATTAAAATTGAAGGGGCTTCAAATGACCCTGAAATTCCATTTATTCAGGGTGATTTAAAAAAAAAGTATCATCTCTATTATTTAAAAGCGGAAAGAGATATACACAATTTTTCTCAGGACAGTGATTCCCCTTTATAGTACCACCTCCAACTAGAATGTTTTAATGAATTACCTTGTGATCCCTCAATTTAAAACCCTTAAAAACTTGGATATCTGCGGGAATAAAAATTTAAAAATCAGCCTCAATTAAGGTGTATATTACTCAATGCAATTTATTATTAATATACCGAGATCAGGAAGCCTAAATAGCGTAAAAAAGTTATATAATTTCAGAAGGAAATTTACAGATGAGCTTTTTGATAATAACCATATACAATGTGAATAATAATAAGTCAGAAGTGGCTGGATATCTCTGCTTCTAAAAAAGTTAGAAACATTTTTCACTCTTAATTTTAAAGGTAGCGTATGTCTACTGTGTATAACTTAGTTTTAAGCTTGATTTTAAAGTTGTAAATAAGCCTTGTTTTCCATATGACGGTCAACTTTGAAATTTAAAATGAAAACCCTATTCTATTACATTTTCTATATTGATGTAATTATGAACATCTGATGTCATTGTTTTATCTGTCCAAATAATTATGATGGGAAAACATTGATTACCTGTTTCGGCGAACTATCCTACCATCTTCATATCTGCTGCAACTGCTGTTTGTAAATGAAATTGTAAGGACGAAAGAGCCAGTAACCGATCTGACCTGTAGCTGTTCTGTGTTTTCGTGAAGTTTGTATTAAATGTTATTTGTTGTTTTTTTTAACCCTTATCACGTGTCTATATACGCAGCTTGACCCAATTCTCAAACGCGGCTTACGCTTATAAACTAAGTTCATTGCTTAGGTCCAATGACTACAACTTTTATATAAAGTTGTAGTCATTGTTAGGTCATTCTATTGTCGAAACTTCCGATAGAGGGTAAGGTAAATAAAGTAAATAAACAAGGTAATCGACTTTTTCTTTAACTAACAGTTTACCTTTGTTAGAACAAAGAGTGTACCCATATGTCTGTCTCCCGCTAAATACACCTATAAGTCAGCTGTTTCTTCTTCGTTTTATTAATTTGTTGTTGTGTCAGAGGAATCTTATATAATTTAAGGCCCGGGTCCCTAAATTCAAAACGGCAAAGTTGGCTACAATTGCAGTGGCCTATTTCAGGTGTCTTGGCACCGACATACCTTCACTTTTAAGCATATTTTTGTGTTACTTTCGTCAAAAAACGAAAGCTGTTTTTCTTAAAGTAAAATAGATTAAAGGTGTTGATTTCTAAGGTTGTTTGCATATCTCTTTTTGCAACTGAGTAAAAAATGTATAAAGTTTACTATTTATATCATACGTTTATGAAAACAATACAACGGTTTTTGAAAATGTATTCTGCAATCAACATCTGCATATAACAATATTTTCAAATGAAGTCAAATTTTTAAATTTATTTCACGAATCAACGGAAAAAAGACTTATTCTGTAGCATTGCTCTTATTGGAATCAGATTCAACATGGGACAGGTTGAATCTGACCCCTTCCCCTTAAGGGTCTGCTCCAGTAAACGAGAAAGCAACCGGAAACGCAACCGCTTCTCATTGTATCCCTATCCAAACAGTGCAATTTCTTGCAGCTGAACGCTTTGGCATTGCCTCATTTCAAACCATTTTATAAGTCTATCTTTTGTAATTGAGTGTTGAAAAAAACCGAATATTCTTTATAAAATTTCAGATCCGGCTTGCAAAATATTTTTCATTATTATTTTTTGATTGTGTTAGGAAACAAATTCAAACTTTGTACTTACAAAATGTCAATTACATAACAAATCAAAAGCATTTAAAAAAATGTAAATTGCAAAACGGATGCGTATTGTGACTGTGCTTAAAATGAGACCTTGCAAAAAATTGTATGATAAAAAATAAACGAAATAAATTATTTATAATTTAACATTGCTCTTATGGTATAAAAATCTAAGATGGCCGCAACTTCAGCAGACCCTTAACCCAATAGTATTTCTTGTTTGTTTTTTAAGTGTTAAAAAAATTACGATAAGATTTCTTGTATTTGTATTTATTTAACAATGTCAAATCCTGATAAACCTGATTTTGATCTTTCTGTGATTTAAAATTTATTTCACAATATATGTTTTACATAGAATATTTTGTGTTTGCTATTCACTTTTTTTTTTAAATAAATTTTTACTTTATGGTCAAAATATTCTTTAAATATATACAAATGTAAATTCTAGCTAACAATGAAAGTTCTTAACTTTAAAAATAAAAATTATCAAAAAATATTTTAAAAAATGTTTAATTTGTTTTCAAATTTGATGTATTAAGAACTTAAAATGAAAAGGGACATTGAAAATATGTATTTTTGCAGTAGGTGCGTGGTAGCACTCGTTTCTTTAGTACGTGTAAAATTCTATTTTTATCCTTTTTAAACGCTCCAAAATTGAGTAAATTAAATTTACGTATTGTGTTTGGAAAACGTTTTAAGTTGATGGCGGCATAGTTCGCCGAAACCTGTAACCGTGATAACACGTAAGTATTGTTTGGATGGATAAAATAAGGTAATATTCACAATTACATGAATATATTTCTTAACTTTTATTTTGAGTAGGAGGGTTAAAGACACATTAATTTTAAAGCTCTTGTTCTGAGCTAGCGACAGTATGTGCAATGACTCAGAGTCCATAAACAGTGTGTTCGTATTAAAATATTAATATGTAAAATTAAACATAGTCTATCTAAGTCCCCACTGTTTAAGTTATTGTTAAAAAGTCACTTTATTTTCATGAAACCATTTTTGCTCTATTTTGTTTGGATACGTTTTTATGAGAAATCAGATTTTACCATCTTATTTTATTAAATTACTCAGTTATAAAGTATAATACTATTTTAAAATCTGTAGGCTGTTTAAATTTGCTATAATAAAAATGTAATCGTATAGTTAAAATTATTTTCCAGGAGTAACATTAATGGCACCTAGGTCACAGGGGGTCAACCACACGTATAACCCAACGACTATGGTTTGAAACTATGCACTTAGTTTAGTCTGACAATCCAAACGATTGAAGAATAAACTGTTCTTTAATTTTCAATTCATTTACTTCTAAAATTAAATTCCAAGTTTGTTATTTAATAAGCAACAGGTATTATAACAGAACACAAAGCCTTCAAACCCACTTCCCTAAACGACTTATTTAAAACAACCCAATAGGCTTTCCATTTCAATACGAGTGCTAAGTTTTAAACAAACCCTAAACTTTTGTTTTTGGATAGTGACAGAGAGGGGAGAAGTTATTAAAGCTCGGAATTTATTTTGCTCAGTTAAAGGAAATTTCGATATAACACTGAGTCCATTTCATTAGAAAGTTCGGTATCAGAAAGTTTTGAGCCCTACGACCACATCCAGCTGTTGCCTTCACACCGACATGTCCGTCTGTCTGTCCACCTCCCCCTTAACACCCTCTCCTTCTTCATAACAATACAATCAATAGCATACAATCCTGTACGAATAGCTCATATTATGAAACTGGATTTGGCAATTCATGCGCTGATACAAAATTGAATACGTAATTTGGGGTACAATTTAAGTTTTTGCAGCACTTTATACGGTTCACCCAAAAGTAAGAGAGCAACGTTAACACAAAATATGATGTGTTTTAGAACAATGATTGATCAATAACGTACTACTGAATATTCTGTTAGAACTTATTTATTTTACTTTATCATCAATTACTTTTAAAATGATTTCAAGTTATATATAGGCCTATGGGAAATGTCTATGCAACTTTGTACTAAATGTAACCCATTTTATGTAAATAAGCATCGTAGTTAAAAATGTATCAAATCTCTTATCAGTATCTAAGCTCGTATATGCAAGGTGTTTCTTTGTCCAGTTTGATAGAAAATATTTCCATAGCACTTGTTTTTTCAAGATAAGAACATTGTCCCATACATATGTTATCTCTTATAAAATGCTGAATTACTAAAAAAACATTTGTCATACTTGCTGAAAATTAACTTTTTTTTTGAATTTTGTTAAAGAACGTGTAGAGCTTCTTTAAGTGTACGATCACAACATACTAACACACATTTGTGGGTTTAAAATACCCAAATGTTTGAGTTGACTAACCTGTACATCGGATGATTAATGCCAACTGAATAACCCATTTTATGTAATACTTTAAATTCTTTACTGTTATAACTTTTGCACTTGTTTCGTTATTACATATGGATTTAAATCAGAGGAATGCATTACTATAATGGTAAACAAACACTAACATAAAACACATGCTGATCTGGTAGGAGAAATAGAACCAAGTAATTTTATCCGTATTACGTTTTCACTTTGCGATTGGACTTTCGGAAAAATAAAATGACAGTTTCTTTCAAAAATATCTAAAAGTATGTGATTACAATGTGTGAAAACTTCCTGGATCAACCGAAACTAAGAATTACAAACATCAAATTAAGAATTTACTTACTTTTAACACCACATAATAACAAACAAAAGAAGAACCTACACAACGAGAATCTGTACTTAAGGGTACAGAAATAACATAGAGTTAGGTATATTTAACATGTTCTATTTAAATCTAGACAAACCAGTGGGAATGGGGGAGGGGGTTGTGAAATATATTACAAGGGTCAGTAATGAATGTAGACTTGGATTTAGCAAATGGAAAATTAATCTGGCCAAACATCGATAGCTTCCTCCACAGTTAGCAACATTGCGTTGTGATTAGGACAATCGTGTTGAACCTGGCTGTTGACAGAATTAGTAATTTGATGGCGTCACCCGTGCTACATTATCATTGGGTATTAATATGCCGGAAAATATATTCAAATAAAAAC
>JAGFPH010000173.1:864561-911272 GCA_018207615.1 Philaenus spumarius | reverse complement strand
TAGCACAGGCTGACAACCTGCTCTGCCTTCCAGCGATCCAAAAAATTAATTAATAATTCAGTCGCAAGCCGTGTCGCGGTGCACTAAGCGTGGCAGAAAATATTTTCATTAAAAAACGTGTTATGAAAACGTTAAAAACCCGATATTTGCACAGCGCGCCTCTGATTAAACAAAACTGCTATACTGCCAATGGAATGCTGATCAGAAGCTGGGCGAATTCCTTTTTTATATTAAAACTCAAAACTGTCACCGTGCACATATGGCGGGAGAGTGAGACGGAGAAATCGTAAAGGATAGAATTAATTCATATATATTGGTTGCTTTTATAGAATGCAATAAGTCAATCTATTATAAAGTTTTAATTAAATTCCCGGTAATTCCGAAAACTCTAAACTTATATCATCAAATCTTTCCCTAGAAGATAATTTAGGCTTTACTAAATTTACAAAGGCTTATATTTAATAGTTTACAAAAAAATACGTAACAACCAAATTGGAAAATTTAGAATGAGTCAATTATTATTCCCAATCAACAGTTGTTTTAGGTTAGGTAATGGCAAGCACAATCAACGGAAAAGATTTACTATATTAAAATTCAAACACCTATCACTATTAAAATTATGCCAACTTTATTCTTTACTCCTTGACCAGTTTGAAATACTGTTTTACCGTATTAAATTCTAATAATTTTTATAGCTTGAAAATTGCCTGATAACGATGACTATACACTGATTATACAGGGTGTTACAAAAATGTGTGATGGGCTATACAGGACCTGATTCTACATGCAAAAATAAGTCGAAAATGTAGTATAACATTTTTTCGATTTCGGCTTAGTTTAGCCGTAATCCGCCATTTTGTTTTTTTACAATAACTCACTGTAACTTTGGAAATAGATAAGATATCGACTTCAAATTTGCAATAAGCATTTTATATGTTACGATTAACAAGCGTACCAAACGCAAAGAATTTATTTTTATAATTTTCAAAATGGCGGCCGTTACAAATTTTTAACGTGGAATATCTTTAAAACCGTTAACTTTACAAAAAATTACAAGAGACAAAGTATTTTCCTTTTTAAACGACAGACAAAATGCTTTTTTTGTAGTTTCAGTAGGTCAAAGGACAACCGAGTTATCGACAAAAAACATAATTTCTTGGTAATTGTTTACAAGCGAATTGCGGCTAAACTAAGCCGAAATCGAAAAAGTGTTATACTACATTTTCGACTTATTTTTGCATGTAGAATCTGATAGCCTAGAGCCTGATAGCCGCTAGAAAAACAACTACACAAATTGTTCAATTTCAAAAAATTGTGGTTTTAGGCTAATTTTCGTTTTTTAGTTTTGTAGTTAAACTATTCAGTCATAATACAAAATAATACAAAAATCTAAATTGTGTACGAGTAGTGCCGGCCATCTTAAAAGATCGAGTAAATCAAAACACTTTTCCCAAATTTTCATTATTAAAATATCTTTGAAATGATGTATAGTAGACCTTTCTGCAATTCCCGGGAGGAGGAAACCATGATAGATTTTATAGGAGAATGTTTAATATTAGGTGGTATTCGAGAAAAATATTTTAAATGTAAAGTCCTTGATGGGGACAGATTGATAAGAATATTGAATGGTCCTACGGGTCATGCTGTAAGTGTGCAACTTTATTTTGGTATGAGTTATTATTTTGGTTAGTTATGTTGTATTTCTTTTGATTCAATGTTTTGTCTTGTATGTAGTGCAATAAACACACTTTATTATTATTATAGTCGACCTTTCGAAATTTATATATATACAATTTCTTCAAATCCCTCCCCTTATATGATTTTTGAACCACAGGATTTGACAAAATATTTTACTTATATTCTTTTGATGCCTTTAAAATAGTGAGATTTCAGCTAAAACAAATTGACTGACTAATTCGTTTACTCCGAACAGCACTTGTGATTTTTAAACTTACTATTATATGGGCATTGTGTTTAGCTACCGTCGATCTATAAAACTACATATATGTAATATTATATGTTAAATTTCATATGTTGTAAACTACTTGCGCACGTATATAGTTTTACTAGCTGGTCCGACCCGGCTTTGCACGGATAGACAAATCAAAGTTAAATGTATATTAACATAACAAAAAATATATTATATCAATAAATATATTACACTATGTATTTATTATGGGTATTTTTAGTAACTTTGACCCCCCCAAACCTCCCCTAAAATTTCGATATTTTTTTTAAACCCTTTCTGAGCGAGCACCTAGGGTCTTAGAGGAAGCTACATACCAAATTTCATTCCAATCCGTTCGGTAGGTTTTGAGAAATCGTGATTTAGTAACTTTGACCCCCCAAAACCCCCCTAAAATTTCGAATTTTCGGAAACCCTTACTTAGTGCGCGTCTAGAGCCTATAAAGAGTATTAGTGCCAAATTTCATGTTTGTAGGCCTCGTGGTTTTGGAGAAACTGTGATGAGTCAATGGTATTTGGCTTTTATAAGTATAGATTAAACGTGATATTCTCACACAGTTTTAACGTTTCCAACTGTAGAAATGTTTTATTTGATTTATGGTATAAGATGTACCTATATCAGCTCAAAAACCAGAAACTTTTAACCTAATTTGATTTGTTATTCTCTATGACAGATATGGGACAGTTTGGACTGAACAACAGCCACCACTGGGGCTACAGCACCACTACACCTTACTCTTCCTACCTCGGCGCGGGGACTCTGAGTAGTTGTGCAGCCACCGCGGCGGGAGGATTCAACACTCCGTCTTTAGGGTTCTCTTCGGCTGCTGAACACAACCAGGACGCTTTCAACTCGAGCAGTACTACGTCATCGTGTAAGTACAAAGGTTCGTTAATACTGTCCAATGAAACTTTGCTTTTGTAGGTTTGTAATTAACTAGAAATTATTTTTTAAGCAAATCGTTTTAGGAATCTATGTTAACACGGACATTTCCAGAAGGAGACTAAAAACTGATTGATGATGATATATTGTATGGTCATTCACAATGGTCATTCACTTCATTACTTTTCATTAGGGTTTCATTGAATATGCGGTTAGGGCTTAAAAGGTTTACATTTATTAAAATTCAGCGAAATATTTACGGAGTGTATAGTCATCTAGAGAAAATTATTTTAAACCATCTGTTTGATGAATTTTGGGGTTTGTAGCCATACATGAGAAAACTCAAAGATATTACAGTCATGTAGATGAAAATTTCAGAGTTGTAAAGCCACATAGAAGCCTTTTTTTGAGAAGCCTTTAACATTATAATATAGTCTTATTTAGGAAGATGTCAGAGGCATATAGTAACCTATGGAAAATTTCAGGTATAAATATCCGAATATTTAAAGAGTTAAGGGGTATATGATGGTGCTACAAAGACATAATAACATTGTGCTCTGATTTCAAGACATTTATGGACCTGTCAAACAAAAAGACCGTATCGCGAGCTGTATACAATTTATAATATACCAACACAACAATATCTCTTAAAAAGATCATGTTAATAATTTGCTGTTAACAGTTTTAAAGCGAACTGAAATATAAATTTTTGGATATTATTTCCACAAATACATCTATGTATTTTTATTTCAAAGTGTTTATATCAGTTTATAAAAGGGAAGCAATAAAAGGAATACGATGAATGCCACGTACTGACATGATGTTTTACTGAATGAGTATTTCAAAATCAGATGTTTGTTTTCTGTTAAACAGTAAACAATTTTTTAAATTAGCCAGTTTGCGACTTATTTGTTGAATATTATTAACGCTTTTCGCAATTTATAGAAGTTTATTTCAAAATTTATATGTTGATGGTTCTTATTTATTCGGTGACGTGCATATTTGGATTTAAGTGTTCCTTGAAACGTTTCTTAAACTGTGTAAAGGGTTGTTTTATATGAAACAATGACAATCACCACTGATTATTTTATATGCTCTCGATGTGAAATATATGTATTGAGATGTGTTTTTAGTTTTTAGAGTTTTAATGTTAAACGACCTCTATTGAAAAAATTTTAATGACTGGTCATAAGATCTGAAACGCGATAATAGCATTTAATAAATACGTTCCAGATGGAGGAAGTATATTAAAACTTATGGAATAAATTATTGTTGACTTGGATTCTTATTTCCCGTAAGGAAACTTTTCCACTCTTCCACACAACCCTTAATACCCTCTTTTTATGTTCTTAGTTCTGTTTATAGTGATGTTGTATTCCATTTCTTGCTTTATTTAAGAAATAAATTTACCATTTTGAGGTTAAAATTAAAACTATAATGTATGTTGCAGTAGTTTTGCCCGACACCACAGCGCCATCTGTAGGAGGCAACACCGGAGTAGAGTTGGAGCACCACCTGATGTCACAACACACGACACCTCAGATCCACATCAACACTAACAACTCCTCCGTAGCGCTTCCTAGGTACTCGGGATCCGACTTCCTCAGCGGTCCTCGTTCCTTATCCGACTCTTCCACGGCTGAATCACCGGTCGGTAACGAAGACGTCCTCCAGACCAACGGACAGACAACGTTCCACCACCATCATGTCCATCATCACAACACGACACCGTCATACCCGGGATCGCACTATCCCGTTCTTCCAGCATCGCTCCTCTACTCACAGTTATACCATTCGTCCGGATCGGAGATTCTAGGATCATCTTCGCTATCGACAAGACAACCCGGAGACGAGACTGACCAGAGATGCGTCAACAGTGTAGTATCGTCGCAGCAGAGGAGCCACAACGCTACGGACCACTCCGCCGTTTGGAGGCCGTATTGACAATGTAATAACGACTTTTCCGAAAGCGAACTTTTCGTATGAGCTGTAATGAGTCGAATAACTTCGAGCGTTATTTCGGTCATATAGGCAGATCGAGAAATGCCTGAAGGATGTATACGAAGGACAATTTAAAAGTAGATAATGTGTTGAAAGAAATGATTTGAAACTAATCAGAGTAGACTTCAAGATGAATGGTCGTGGGAAATTGATAATGCATCTGATGTGATAGTGGCAGACAAGAAATTTCAATAGAAAACTCATTACATTTCTTAAAATTTTATTAACATTCAACTCAGCAGCATTCAGAAATTGGTTTTAATCAGAATTTCAGTTTACACAAATTTCTGAAATTATTTTTGGAACCATACCCTCCAAACATTCACAGATCTGATAAAGGTTACATCTCTGGTTCACTAATATATTTAACTGTATTAGTCGATAAATGCAACTTCGGTTGATGTATTTAAATCTACAATAATTAGATAAAACAAGCTTATGTAAAATGTTAATTTCTTCATACAACGAATAAGAAAATGAAAAATTATTTTGTAAATCAAAATAATATTTAATTAAATGTTTTAAAATTAAAATATCCATTAAAGATATGTAATGAAAAATATTGGGTAAATGTTATGATAGAAAAATTATTTTCTTCCTTTATATTTTGTATAAAAAAATACAACGAAATTCTCATCGATTTAAAAAAAATCGTTTAAAATTCTAATTCTTGATTTAGCTCCTTTATACTGATGTAGTGAATTTGTACTACACGTAAATTACTTTTTGTACAAAATATAATAATAAATTAGATAGGTGAACCAGATGTTGTTTAAGTTTATTATTGATTTTACAGAATAAACAAAAGTCAATACCGGGAATGTTAGTGTTGATAGTTATTTGGTAAGTTATTTTTGTCAGTTATTTTTACAGAAGATGTAAATTACAAATTGGAGCTGAACAGAAATAAAAATAGTTTCTGCTTTAAAATCCATTTAAAAGTCCACAAGCGAGTACACAGATTGTCTATGCAGATTAACTTTCTTTGTTTGTTTTTGTTTCTTTTTAGTCAATTATTTCCGACTGATACATTTTATTAAAAGTATACAGTATGATGAACGGATATATTTGTAGATACTTTGGAAACTCATACTACACGTAAAAATAAAAAAACAATATAAACATAGCTTCAAAAACGCAAATATTCTTGTAACAAAAAAAAACATAACGAAGGAAGTTGATAAGATAATGGGTTCAAATTTGATACAACCGATATTTTAGATATGTTTTTAGTAAACGTTAACTAAACTATACAAGAGAAAATATTTATATTTTTTAATTGGTCTCAAAGCAGGGCGACACATTTTCTTACAAATATTGACAGGCTTACGAACTTTCATATTTTTCAGATAAATTGTTAAAATATCTGAAGTTTGTATAGGCTGCCTACTCAAAGTTGATTTTGTTCACTGATTTCGAATGGTATTGCAAACAGTTGATGGTGAACAAATTGGTGTTAATGTAGGTCAAAATATAAACTCATAAAAAAGGTTGTTGAAAATACCCATAAAAAAGTGTAAAATAAAAATACACAAGTGGTTAAGTACAAGCTTTGAATTTTTAATGAAATCTGGGTAACACACCAGACCAATAATAGATCATTGTTATCATTAGCGCTGAACGCTAAACGTTTTGATTCAAATTCCGGTCTTGGACCACGATTCTTCACTTGTAATTTATCAGGATAGGTGAAGTTATCGAATTCCACATTTTGTTTGTAAACTACAACTTCAAAGACTTGTAAAGAAAGTGATAAAATTTGCATTTGAGTGAATAAAAAACTTCCAAAGAAAGAATAAATCTTTCTTGACTTAAAAATATAACTTGAAGTGAAAACTGTTTTGTGGATGTTAATAACTTATACGGATCGTCCCTGATCGGTTAAACATTTGAAAACACATCAGCAAAAACTTGAAGTAAAATCTGTTTTATAGGTAATAAAATGTGATTGTATTTATCAAAATAATTGTTTGTTAAGTTACTCGTGTTTTCTATTTGTTCTTGTTTTGTTTATTTAAATGTATTTGCCTTGTATTTAAAACTCGAATCAATAATTATAAACTAACCTGTGTTTATAAGACTATCTGTGATATTTAATTTATAATTTGTAAATCGTGTCTTAATTTAGATAACTGATTGTACTATAAACCTAGCGGAAATGTACTAAAACTAATATAATGGTCATTATATTGAAGTAAAAGTTTCAGTAGACTTCTGGGTTTCGAATAAAAAATAATACTCAAATGTCTTCTAAAATAAAGCTGAATACTATAAAATAAGTTAACTTGATCCTACTAGATGATATGGAAAGTAAAAATGTATACAACAGGGTAATTCAATAAGAAGGTGGCCGATAGGCCTAATGCTTTATCTACGTTAGAGCCTCGTACTTTCGAACCTGGTTACAGGTCTACCGTCTTCAATAATCTAATTATCAAAATAATTTACATTTAATATATAAATTCTGTACAAGAGGCTGTTTTAGGTTTAAATCAAACCATAACATTTGCAAATATCAATTAAATTAATTTGTAATCTGTTCGTATGTGAGTTTGTTTTCTGCTCTAAGGTTTCCGTACATTAGGCCTAACATTTGTATTTTTGAGATAGGACA
Source organism: Philaenus spumarius (assembly GCA_018207615.1). Taxonomy (NCBI): domain Eukaryota; kingdom Metazoa; phylum Arthropoda; class Insecta; order Hemiptera; family Aphrophoridae; genus Philaenus; species Philaenus spumarius. The sequence goes on along the minus strand of JAGFPH010000173.1, from coordinate 903,808 downwards.
CTCGTTCTAGGTACAGCCAACCAATAATAATTTTCTAAATAATTGACAACACACAGAGAGACGGATGGAAATCAAACAAATACAGTAGTTGCATACTTGTTTTTATTTTGCCCGTAATCGTTCCGCTCAGCTATGAAAACTAAACAGAATACTAAATCCACGACATTAATAAAACTATTTTCGAACTGTTATGATGCCAGAATGTCATAACTGTAAATGAGGCTTACAATGGAACCTTTAATTTTAAAAGTACTGTAATATGTCATGACACGTAATGTCTCACATCAAACCAAATTTATTTTGTAGTGTCATTCATTTATAAGTCAAATGAAAATTAACGTTAAGTAATACTATGCTATCATGTAGGACCGATTTAAGAGCCCTTTTATGCAGGCATTTCTGACACCTGAGGCCCGACTGCCAAAAGATAAATTACCTTTTCTATTATTTTTATGCACGCTTTTTGCAGTCACACAACAAGGTGATTACAAATTAATTAATTGCTTCCAATGTCTGAAATCTGTTTAAGACTATACTACAATAATAATAATAATAATCTTAACATAGAAACTGTTCACGGTAATTAAATTTCGTTGCTCTTTGTGAAAAATGAAAACAAAACCCAGACCATAGGCATACTTAATTATATGATTTGTATTTTACAAATAACACATTATTAATTACACAAAGATAAACAAAATAAAATGTTATTTATTTATTTATTGTAATTTAACAACACTTTATTTTATTTGTCCAAATTGTAAATTAAACCTTTTATGGTGCATAAAAGGTTTAATTTTCTATTGTATTATTATATTGTCGTCTTTTTGCAGCCGGGCGTCGCGTACTACACGAAACGCGCTTATACAAGTGGTTATCACAACGAAACCGAATTTATTAACTAACACTTAAATTGTTAAACATTTTTTCTAATAGTTCAAATTATACATATATCTTACAGCTGTTTTCTTTTGTGACACTCTTATTGAATTACTTTGTTGTTCAATAGATGCCAGAACTTTTTTAAGGAATTTTGTGAAATCTTAAACAATACAATTAGGAAAGAAAGCCTTGCCAGCAATATTACAAAGTAACAAATTTATCTAGAGTTATATCTAAAACAGTTTAAATTTGTTTGGTTAAACAAATACTTTGAAATAATTTTGCTTTCTGATGTGTGCCAAAATGTTAACTGTTTAATTAAATTAAAAATGTTAAACGTTACTTTTTGTTTCTATTTAAAAAAACAGAAAACATCATACTTTGTGCAGTTTATTTAATCAAAACAACATGTTTTGCATGATAATTTAAATAAGGCAAATATATTTATGAATTTATTTAGTACTTTAATGTTGAATTTGTCTGTTATTTTGTGTAAGTTATTTTTGTTTGTTTAAAATGTGTACAGAATAGTTTGTTATTGTTTAGAAGATACTGTTATTTAAAAGTTTTAAATTGATGCCAAAAGCGTTTCTGTGCAATATAGATATTAATAAAATGTCTGAACAAAGAACTTGTAAATTATTTAAATAAAGAAAAATGTTTACATTGATATATATTTCTGTGTAAATTTTCGAAGCGTTTATACTTTTATGTCTTATTTATTTTAGTTCCATAACATTTAGCGAAATTCAGTCAGTAGTTAGTTTAAATCAGCTGTAAAGTCTAAGAAACACCTCATTCAGAGTTCTGATTTAGGCACACTACTGAGCCTATATTTCTCTATTTTATTTATTAATGTTTTAGAGGTGAAAAGCACCAATGTATTTGGTCGTTGTATTTGGACAAACGACATTGTCCTTGCGACAAGTGGTACTTTTATAACAAGGTCATACAACAATAATCTATTATTAATAATTTTGAATAATTTATCTGCTTACACACTTCCTCAGCAAGGGTTAATTTAGTTAAATTGCAAGTGAAAAATATGAACCAAGACCGGGGTTTTGAACCTAGGACCTTTGCCTTTCCTTGGTAACGTTCTACCAACTGATATAACACCAGATATTGGTCGATGTTATCTCACTGAAAACAATCTTAATTCTTTTTGCAGCTTACAGTGGTGAAATTTATTGTTATTATTATTTTTAATAAAATAAGAATTAAGAATTATGTTTTTTTTTTAATGTCGTGTATAAAATTAGTTTAATAAATGCAGTCAACCGTACAAGTGAGATAACATCGACTAATATCTGGTGTGATCAGGGTCGCTCAGTCGGTAGAACGTTAAAACGGAATGGTAAAAGTCCTGGGTTCAAGTCCCGGTCTTGGTCCATGCTTTTTTACTTGTAATTTAATTAATATTATATGTTTATTATCATTCAATTAAACTTTCAACTGAGGTCAGAGATAAATGCGAAGGCGCTTAGCACACACCGATTTTTTTAAAGTTTTTGAGGCAAAATCTTTTATTAATTACTTTCAAAAATTAAAATGTTTTGTTATGTTCACATGCTATTGCTTCGGAGATGGTTAAAGATTTATGAAAATCATTGTAGGATATACCAATGAGGGGTTATTCTTTTTTACTGTTAGGTTTTAAAAAGAGATAATATTTTATTTACCAGAGAAAATAATATTTAAGGATAAAAGTTGGTTTTTCTTGAAACGCTTATTTTAAATTTCAACGAACCGATTTTAATTATTTCGGCACCGCGATCCGTTGGCAAACGCCATTTTGAATATATTCCATTTATATATTACTAAAAAAAGGTACTTCAGTTTTCGATGTTCAAGTATTAATATAATGATTTAGTATAATAAGGTTTTTAGAATGATGTAAATGTCGCTTTTTTGTTGTTTCGTCAAATATTTTTGCCTGTACATCGTGTGCTTCAAGCCCAGATACTTTATACAGCTTTAAGTGTAGCAAAGCAGTATCCCAGTGCGACGGCTGAGGTAGGGTTTTGACGCGAAACGACCCGGTGCCTCCTCTAGTTGTCTTCTAAAACGGTACATCCGCATTGACAGTTTTAAACCTTCCTTGAGTTATTAGTTCAGTATATTATGTGAAGCTTTTAGACAGTACACTTGGCACGGATATTATTTAATACAAAGTGTTTTTTACTAATAAAATAAATATAAACCTAAAGCAGTAGCTCAAATTTTAGGGAACTTTTTCCGTACATTAAAAAGAAAACCAGAACCCTTAAAGTTTATAGGATCACCAGTTTGGCGGCCTGCTACAGTCGACTTTCTCCAGATGGATAAAGTTCTTACAATGAAATTTGGGATAAGTTATAAAGCAAGCTATTCAACATAAATTTCACCAATCAGAACTATCCATATATTTGAATAGGTTATATATTTTTGGCTTTAAATTTTAGTATCCCGAATTACAAGTAATTTGTACTTTCGTGAAGGGATACCGATTATTGTAGTAAACATTTTTTTTTTAGTAAAAAAAAAGTTTTTATTACTCTACACATTTTTCGGAGAATACTTGTGTACAATAGATGTAAACTATACTTTCTCGGTTTACTTTTTCCTCAACATGAGCTCTGCCACATGGCAAAAGAGCTCATGGTACATAGGCCTATACATAAAATCATTAATTTCAGGTGAGAAATATACTAAAAAAAAAACCAATTTTGAGGCAATTATGTTAGAAACAAAATCATATTTTTCATGACCTATCAACTAGAGATTGCTAAAACCAGCAAAATAAAATGCGTCCTTCAGCAAAACTATCAGTATCAGAATTCATAAAAACAACTTTGTTGGTATAAATCTTTGGAAATGTGATTGTTAAAATGCAATCATGACATCAGAATCTATGGTTCGTTTGGAAAAGTACATGTTTACAGAAGTTATGTGGCGATGCTGGAAGTGACTGTGTAAAGGCCTAAATCAAATTGATAATACAAGAGTTTTGGAAGACAAAAACTTAGCTTTTGAAGGTCCAAAGAGTAAAAGGAAACAAAAAGAAATCGAAACAGAAAATTGGAAGACAAGGAGGAAGGAAAACTGTTCAGGATGTGCTAAAATGTTTTAGTGTGATCAAAAGGACTTGTTTGCATTTTTTGGCTCTGATACACAGATACACTTGTCTAATAAACCGCTTGAGCTATAAAACTGAATTTTATACTGTTGTAAGCCTGTATCGTACAATGTTAACCTAGTTTTGTTGTCTAAAAATGCTTTGCTATGGGAGTCCAACAATATGCTTTAATATTAAAACTACCAATTTTCTGGACTTTTTTAAACTCCGTCAAAAGCCATTTATTTTAAAATATGTTTAGCAACAGGTTAACGTTGTTCAAAATTGTATAAAATAAGTGTTTACTAAATTTAAGCTACCTAAACTTATTAACTTTTTAATGGTACCAAAATTTATTGTTTTTAACTCTACAAGGTACCGTTTAAAAAACTTTATATAAGGACAACAATAGTTATTTGTGTATCCAGGGTGCAAAGTTGAGTTTGTCGCACGAGATAAACATTTGGGTTCAAAGTTTATTGAGGGTGACAAAGTAAACTTTGCACCCGTAATACACACAAAATTTTTCCTACAGCTACATTTTAAATTATTTTTTTTTAGTGTTTACAGAGGTTTGTCCCACAAAAATCTAAATTTTCAAACATAGTCTATATTAGCTGTTTACTTTAGACTATATCAGTGCGCAAAGTAAACAGCTGACGTGCGAAAAGTATCACTTTAACTCACACCAGCTGTTTAGTAGGCCCAAGCCAGCAGCGCGCGCGGGCTTCAGAGCAGGCGGGTGGGCTGGAGGCGAGGCGGAGATACATTTCTAAAAACATCCAAAGGGCTGTTTTATTACAAGTCAGGCATAAAAAAATCAATATATTAGTGTAATGGTAAATCTTATTATTTCAAGCTAAGTAGGGCCTACGGTATGATATTTTTGCTAAATACTGTACATATGAAAAAATACATTGACAATGTGCGTGAGCTGGGCAGTTTCACGCAATATTTTGACTTGTATTCAAACCACGATTGCGACTGACACAGTGCTCCTACAAAAAAGTTTTTTAAATAAAATTTTAGTTCGTTTTATAATCTAAAACTTTGTTGCTGATGAAATTTTCTTAACCAAGAAACAAAAAAATTCGCCGCAGGTCATTTTTGTAATGTCATAATAGGAAGATTAAAATTTACTTTGACATTATTTTTGTATTACAAATTAAATACCTGCTATAAATTAAATGTGTTTATACCGTATGCGCACTGTTAGGGTCTACTTAAACGAAATACAAAAATTCAAATTTTTCTATTAACATTAAGTCAGTGTAATCGTGGTGTAAATAAAGTCGTACAGTATAGTTGGACGCGGTACATTGGTAGAATGTCAGCAGGACGGCTAGTACACTGGTTGCCGTGCGCGCAGCTAGCTTGGGCCTACTGTACCCGTGCGGTAAAGTAAAACAAAGAGGTATAATTACTTGACGCTGAACACATGTAGTTTAGTTTGCGCACTGCTGTGAGTGTGCAAAAACGCACATTATTAAGTAGCTGTAGATTTTTTTTAAAATAATTAGTATTTTACATGATATCTACAATATGTTACGAAGATTCTCATTAGTTCTTCTGTTTCCGAAATAAATCGGTGGTTGTTGGATACTCATATTCTTTACATACAGACTATGCCCTCTTATCCAAAATATTCTGAAAAGTGGTGAAAATATGTTTTTCATTCATGCGATGTACTTACAATACTAACTGCAATTTACTCCCCTCATTGTTTTTGGTTAGATGATATCCGTCTACATGTTTGTGCTTATTAAAAAATAATCTGCCTTTCTTTAAAACGCCTGGGTTTGGTTAGTTATTTCTTTAAACAAAACACAAGTTTTCTCAAAACTAATACTATAGGTCGCAGAAATTTGTTTACATTTGAGCGAATTGTTGTTCAGTTCAAACATAAACGGCTTTCCTTCCATCGTCTATATTGTGAAGAAACTTTAGAAATTATTGATATTTTGAGTTTAAATTTTGTATAGCCGAAGGACTTTTTATGTTACTTTTACAATAAATATAAAAAAACCCTAAATTTTACAAAACATTAACATTCGGCCTATATTTACATTTGAAATTTTTTCGAAAATCACCCCAGCAGGAAAATAAGCAATTTGAGATCTGTGATTTAAAAAAATATATATATATTAGGCACAAAATAGTGTAGTTTCAGTCGAAAGCAAGTGTTTAAACTGATTGTTACACGTACTGCATGGGTGGTCTGTTATGAATATAAATACAGTACATGTATATTTTATGTAATATAAATTAAATAAATTTGCACAATAATGTTTTATGAAGTTTACAAAGACTTTGCACCGACGTACGATTAATTTCCGAAGTCAGAGGAGCGAAAAAATACTCATATTTTTTTAAATCACGAAAGTTAAACGTCCTCATTTTTATTGCAGATTTTAATTACACCCCATGCTCCAATTTCCAAGTGTTACTACTCTTCCAGAATTTAACATTCTACACAATACAATGGTTACCATCCAAATACCGTTTGAAGCTCCATTCAGAAAATGGCGTCAACTCAATTTTCTCTAATTTTGGGGCGCGCCGTATTAATTAAAAACACTCCCAGATATCACCAATTTTTTTGGAAACCAAAATCCAAATTTGAATGATCTATAAATAAAGATAAAGAACTCTGAAAGCCCTTTATATAAAACTGTTACAATTAAACTAAATTTCACCCATTTAATGTTCCGTAAAGGGTAGCTAAAGGATCTGTAGTGATGTCAGAAACATAACCCTTTCCTTTGTAAATGTCGGTTTATCAAAAGAAAAGTTATTGGGGTGAATTCCACGGGTCCGGTGTGGGCAGTCTGGCATGCGTGGCCCTTGGAATCAAAGACATGAGCCCCCCCACTACCTCGACTTCTGTTTATCAGATTCCTCTTGAATTCAAGTCGCATTTTTTAATTTTCCTTAAAATATGTACACAATGCGATACAAGTGCTTTAATCTTTTCGTAGCCTTCATGGCATCGGGGGTTTTCTGATGTGGTTGCTGATGTAAACGGTTTAGCGAGGTTTTAGTATTTAATAGATTGTTCTTTTAAACAAAACTTGTTTGGGTGTATACTAGACATTGGTGAATGCTTTTGTTTTGATCCTTACTATACTGTGTTGTTTTCATCTGATTTTTATACCGGTTCTACCTATACTAAATAAACATGGTGTGGATATGTCTTTTATGATTGTTTGTAATTTTGTTTTTCAACGCTTGGAGTATTTTGTCAAGATAATGTTGGTAAACTAATTGCCATAAAAATACAAAATAAATGGTGCTCATAAAATATTGTTTCTATTACTATATCCAAAATAGTGAAATGGGTTAAAAATCCCCCCCCCCCCTCACATCTGAACTTTTTATGAACTTCACACCTAAATTGTCTTTTATGAAAGTTTGAAATGTTAATACGGTATGATTTGAAAAGAACAGAATATCATCAACAAATCTGTCCCTATTAGAACTATGTGAGTTACAGTTTGATTATTGTAGCTCGTGAATCACTGAAGATAGCGACATTGTGGGTGAAACGCGTTTGAGTTAGTAAAAGTACTAGTTGTGAGATTTTGTGTCCAAGTTATGTTCTCAAATTCAGTAGTTATTTAATAAAAAATGTCTATTTAGAGTTTACTAACAACGATTTAGAGAGTTGATTATTTTTGGGCTTGCGATGAACACAGTGCACGACCGAGGGAGATAACAGATTCCTTCGTACAAAGGGTACGTGTCCGATTTGCACTTATTCACTTATTTAGATTTACTTATTTTGGGAAAGTTACTGGAAATAGTTTAGCCTAAAAAATAAACAAAAAAATAATCCGTTGTTCATCATTTGACTGTGTAAATTAATACGACAATACGATAATTAATAATATGCCTCTGCTCAATAATGTCTCGCGTGCCAAGGAGAAAAGATAACTTATCTGTGATAACTATGTCTCACGAGGCTAGATTTGTAGTTATTGTTAAATGACTATGTTCACAACTTTGCGGCTGAAGTGAGCACTGAGGTTGGCGTGCAAAGGTCGCAGTTGTATACCCTAGAATTACCTATTTCAGACGTTACCATGTTGCGACTTTCTGAAAATGTCAACCTAGATTTTGCTTTTTTTTGTTTCAAGATGTGTATACATATACTAGCGAACCTGGAAATGCTTCGCTTTGCTTGATTTAATTTTAAGGGTGGTTATCCCATTCAATTCCTTTGACTTAAATAATCGAATTGAAATTGTGTTTTATATCAGTTAAGAACAATATTAAATAATTTTAGATTTATAGTTTGTAAGTATTTAGTGCAATTTATTTTTATTGTATAGAGGTAGCTAACCCATTAAAATTTGTGTTTGTTTGTAATGACGATATTCTCTAAAAAAAACCTAAATATTACTAATATATTAGTATATTACTAATATCTGTAAATTGTGAAATTTTAGTAAAATTAGTTTAGTAGTTTTTGAGAATATAGAAAAAAGTAAGTGGATTATTATTTAATTTTAAGGGTAGTTATGGCATTTCATTCCTTTGACTTAAGTAATCAAATTGCAAATTGTTTTGTATATCCCTTAAAAGTAATATAATACAATATTGTTCATGTTGAATACTCTTACTTCCTGGACTGTTAAATAAATAATTATAATACTTTTTCGTTACTAACCTTCAAAACAGTCCCTTATTGCTCAGAACACGTCTGTCCGCGATTTCGACATCACAGTGTCATTGTCAAAGAATGCTCTCAAGCCATGATACCCACATTACACATTTAAAAAACACGTAAACCCTTTTTTTTATAAAAAATTCACCATTTTTGGTTCGTTATAATAGATTTTTTACATTTTTGGTTATGGTTATTAAAAATAGGCCCAATGTCGGGTGAACATGCTCGGGACCACCCGCAAGTACTTGTGTGGAAAGCTATGTCCCATTTTAAATTATTTAAAGATCCTTTAATTGTAAAAAATATTTGTTTATACTTTTATGTGTTGTGTAGTGCTAAGAACCCGTGGTAATTATCGTCTAGAATTTTCGTCTTCGTCAATGACATAGGTTGTGTTAAAACTAGTCAGACCCAGTAGCAGTAAAGGGAAATTCTAGGACCATTTTAAGGTTAATAAATTAATTAAAAAAATTATGTTTATTGCATAGGCCTAGCAACTCCAATTGTGAATGAAAACCATCCAGGGACCCACTCAAACACAAAACATTTCATCAAAATTGGTTCACCCGTTAAGGAGGAGTTCAGTGGCATACACACGCACAGAAGAATTATAAATAAGATATATAAGTTTTATAAAATACACATATAGGAAATGTCGATTGAGGGAGCTAGAAATGAGGATGGGTGTTTCTAAATCTGAAAAATCATTATAACTCCCTTAATATAAAACATGTAACATTTATTTAAAGTTATTATACACCCTCCAAGTAACAATAATACTTTTGTTAGTAAGGATTTTTATAACACAAACAATTAGAAATGTTTACTGAAAATATTTTTCATACTCAAAGGTGAGCAAAACGAGGTCACTGAATAAAAAATTCACTACTAGTAGATACAATGTCGAGCCCGTTTATAGTTAAACATCTTTTGAATATTACTAAATCTTTCACATTTTATGTAAAAATATTTTAAAATAGCAATTGTTAGCTCAAGGGGCGAATAGATTTATTCAATACTTAGCTTAAAAGAGTAAATAAGCAGCTTCTGTAGACCGAGACGAAAAGGATTCTTTAGAACCAAAAATAAATTTAAAATTACGATTTTCTATTTTATTTCGTTCAACAATCCCTGTTTTCGAACACCCAGTGTATAGCATGCACTATTCCCTCACGTGTAATACATCAGAACAAAACTTAAGTAAACAGTTCTTAATAAATACAAGACTGGGAAAACAAAAAGCTTAGATATTCTTTAATTAGAACAGCAAAACTCGATATCACGAGTAAAGAGGTACTCTTAAACTTTGTTATGTAAGCTTTTAGTTACATCGTTGGAATTCTTAAAAGATTCAATTAAAGGCATTGAATATTGTTAAGTTGGATGAAGGAGGGTTGAAACCACCCCCTTGAGACCAGTTCTGCGGTCTCGCTTGCAAACTTTGCTTCATCCTATATTCCGTCTCGAGACAATGTTCTTAATTATAATTCATCCGAAGAACCACCATAACACTAGCGGAGTGTGTAGCTTGCTCTAGAATTTTAGATGCTCCCTGTAATATTATTTAGGGGGTGATGCTGACTGGGGAGAGATTTTCTGACGATTTATAACTCTTGATACTTGTTGACGTGAGGGGGTAGTTAATAATTTGCTCTGTCGAGTTTGTGTAAGTAGATAGTGTGGCACTTTAGAATCAATATAAACATGGAAGATTGCATAACTTCCATAACACATTTATTTAATAATATTTTAATAAATCGGAGGAATAATGTATTAAATCCCAAATAAAAGCTAAGGTGGTAAACATCTTAAGTATAAATTCAAGTATTAAGTTTACGTTAAAATAGTAATTAATTGTAATGTGAAAATGAAAAATCACCAGTATTACTAAAGCCTAGTCCTAAACAAAAATCAAAATTAAATATTTAGTCACTTTAGATTAATATAAAGTAAATTGAATAGTTTACAAGGTAAGTGCATTACATGGCAAGTGCATAGTTTTCTCTACTTTTGCTTACTAAATATATTTGAGGATGTATTTTTATGTTCGAGAGAACTTTTTTGAGAACCATTTAAAATAAAATGTCCAATAGTAGCTAGTAAAACAGTTAACCCATTTCATTATAAACAAAACTACTTGGAATTTAAAGTTAAAATACTTTGAGAACCATTTAAAATAAAATGTCCAATAGTAGCTAGTAAATCAGTTAACCCATTTCATTATAAACGAAACTACTTGGACTTTAAAGTTAAAATACTTTGTTGAAGTATTTCAAATACATTGAAAATACTATTATCGTTTTCTGAGAGAGTATTTGAATATTTTGGTCTATTCAATCTATGGGATGGCCATTACATACCCACGTATCATCCTTCCTTTTTATACCTATACGCTATTTCCTCCTCTTTACCAACCCCGAACAGTTTCCCTCTCTCTTCTCTTACCAAGGGGCTCGTTTTTGAAAGAGTTTTGGATCAAAGTATCAGAGGTTTGTTAAGAAATTTGGGTGACAGATTTAGGTCACACGAAAGGAGTGGATAAACCTTGCAAGTTCTTTTACCTCTACATTTCTCTGCAATCCTCACTGTCCTTGGTTTCAGATAGCTTTCTCTCTTTGACCTTAATAGCTTTAGTGAATCTTACCTTAGATGACTTCAGTTCCAGCCCTTTATTAGTTGAATAACAGACTTATATTTATGCTGTTTCAACCAAACACATGATACCAGACACTGTATTTGTACCGTTACTCCCTAGATACTTTACGTATCTTTGTCCTGAAGATTTCTAAAATTTAGGTTTTTTATTTTCTATAATTGAACGAATTGTTTATTCTCAATATCTTACCAAACATTGTTGAATATGTACCCTTTCAAATAAAGATTAACTATGTCATTTATCCACAAGTTTCCCAATATGAAAAAAATAAATTTTGGGTAAATAAAAAGACATTTTCTAAACAGTTTCAAATAGTAATGTACTTCGAGATGAATAAAAATTTAATGAATTTTAAAGCAGTGCACTTACTTTGGTTATATAATATATATAACCACATAGGCCTATTTTAAAATGGCGTCAAAAAAACAGACTTTCCATTTAGTATGAAAACGAAGATACATACAAAATAAATAACATAAAACAATAATTAAATTGTTATCTAGAATTAAAGCTCTAGTGTATTTTAAATTGTAAACCTTCATAACGATGGGTATTTACTGGTTATCATTTATTTAATTATCAACAAATAGTAACTAATGTAAATGTATTTATGTTTCTCAAAGTGCTTAATTTTTTTAAAAAAAAGGTATCATATCAAATGTAAAAATCAGTTTTTTGAGACATTTTAAAATTGTTAGCGATAAGACCAAAGTTTAATAAAAGAAATGGTCCACCTTAATTCAAAACTACTATCAAATCTTTCAGGAACTATTGCTGGTCCTATAGATAAAATTTAGACAAAAGTACAGAAACGTATAGTTTTCAGTGTGTTACTCATTGTTTTATTTTTATTTATTTTTTTGAAAAATGAATGATAACTTCAGAAGTTATTCCAACTTTAGTTTAAATTTAGTGCACGTACTTTTTAAACTACGTTTTATTGTACACTAAGAATCAAATCTTTATTATGAGAATTTTTAAACGGCGGATTTTTTAACGATAAAATAACTCAAAAACCATTAAATTTACAAAAACGCTCAAGAGTAATTTTGTTTTTGTTTTTCAATGACAAACATTGATCGTTTTAAATGTTTTTAAAAAATACGCGTGTTTCGACAAAAGTTGCTGATTATTAATTACCAAAACATATCAATAATGCACTTTATTGTTTTACCAGTCTACTTGAATCTATTTGAACAATTTTCATAAAAATCCTTTACTATCGAAACTATGGAGATACACGTGTGCTTCTCGCGTCAACCTAGCTCTGCTCATAAAATTGTTGGGGAAATATTTTACTAATACCATACTAATACTCACAATAAACACCTGCACATGCTTTTGTTTAGCAAAGAGCCTTAAGATAAATTAACCATTCTATGAGTATATGGACTAGATGAAATTTTGTAATTTTATTACTGTACAATTTTGTTACCTACCTCGAATCTAATTAATCATTAGTAAATGTATTTTATGTCAAAGGCCAGGTTAAATACTTTTTAAATTTTGAATCATTGAGTTACCTATTTTTATAATATATTGGTATTAATTTTATTCTAAAAATATTATCAGAATTCGTACTGGAACCCAGGTTGTCATAAAATTAATAATTTAAAAATAATAACATTTATATCATAACAAAAACGTTTGAATTGTTATACAATAGCTTTTTCTTTAAAAATGCAAATTTTAATTGGAACTAGTTCTCAACATAATAAAATAGTATATATATATAGATTTTACTAACAATAATATATAGGCTTAGCATGTTTCATATTGTTACTAATATTATTAGGTTTCTAAGCAATAAGTGAGGATAATTTCTGTTTCACAATATATAAAGGATTTGTAAAACTATTAGTTAATTTCTACGAGTAAAACTCTGTATTTAATAGTTGGCTGATTTAGCAAGACAATTATATTTCTAACCTAAAAATGTAATTGAGATTAGATAGTTTATTATCGACAATTAGGCCTACATCTAGACCCACTTCTCTTTTACAATGACTATTCAACGAGAAAACATTACAAAACAATAAAAATTGTTTAAAATTATCAACAACCAGTTCAGAAAATAAACACGTTTAATGTTCGTTTTTCATTTAATTTATTACAATTTATGTACTTAGACCAACGTTTAAGTGCATGAAAAACGTTTGAGTTAAGTATTTATTTTAACTGAAAAAATAGACTATAGAGTAACTAATGATTTCATTTGTTTGCACCAGAACCTTCTTTTTCTACAGAATGACGAACTAAATGTTTGTTAAAAAATAATTTAAGGATGGAATTTTTAAGCTATTTCCTTACTTACGCTGGGTCTAAAACCATCCCAATTTACTGCTTACTTCTCAATGATTCATTTTCAAGTTTACCGGATGAAATTAACGAAAATGTTTACACGGTTTTAGTAATACATGTTTTATGGTAATTAAACGTTTAAAATAAAAATCAATATAATTAATCATTTAGAAATATAAGTAACTCTAGACAAGTAAAATGTCTACAATAAAACACTAATAGTTTTTTTTTGCAAATAAGTAATATTAGCCTGAGAAACAAGAGCATGTAGAATTCACTAACCATTTTGATTTTACAAATTGTCATTTGAAGAACTGTAGTTTAGTATTGTGAAACAGGATATTACAAGTTACAAGTAAAATACTAAACGATATTAGTTTGTATATTTTGTGAAAAATGCCTCAGGTGTTCAGAATTCCCGCTCACTTCTATCGGACATGATCTGTACACATGTCGTGTTTTCGGTTTCTCACCAAAAAGATCTTTCCAATAATACCCGAACCAGTAACTAACCATAATGCGTGTCTTCCTATTGGTCTTTCAAAGTAATTTTACTTAATGACCCATTATTGAAATGGTTTTGATAGTCTAACTTGTACAAGTGTCCACCTTAACCAAGTCGTGGGTGGTGGTTGGGGGAGGGGGGGTATTAATACCACGGACTGTTAGTTCTACACAGAGAGACAATTAGACAACCAGTGGGGGTGGGAGGGAGAGGACAAATACGCTTAGTTTCCGATGTGTCTGTTTTTGATTGTATTTAAAGCCTCACATTAATACGGTCAGTCATTTAAAATGGTAGGTGGATCCTTAGTAAATAAAAGTCATTGAAGGTTTTTCTTTGGAATTTTGAGACTTTGAATGTTATAGCATTTGCTTGGCTTCATTATTTAAAATAGAAAATACTGATATAAGATGAACAATTATTATACAAAATGTTTATATTTTTAATAGTAATAGAAATATTTTGTTTGCAAAAGTGCTAAAATTATCGCATCAGTAAAGTTACGTCCACTCTGACAAGTCATGTCACGTGTTTTTTCCAGAGGTATGCTCCCTGTGTAATGTTTGTTGAATACATTTTGTTGGTTTAGTAGCAGAGATAATACAAAAGTACGTTACCTTATCAGTTTGAGGGATGAGTGTGTCTGTTCACCTGTTTGTAGTGTTTCTTTCCTTCAATCAGTATCATAGTGTTTTGCATTTTGTTCTGCGCATCAGCCATGGTTGACGAATATTTAATAACTTTAGTTCAAGAATACAAAGAACTTTTTGACCCATCCCACAATTTGTACATGAACCATGTAAGAAGGAACTACTGCTGAGAAAAAATAGCAAAAAAAATTAATTCCACATGTAAGATAAATATATTTGATTATGGCACTATCAATATAAATTTTGGATATTGTGCATTACTGCTATAATTAGTATACTATACTTACTATTATAATATCTATTATAACTATACTGCTACGCCTTAGAAGCTCACTTTTAAAGTCATGATAATATTGATAGTAATAATAAAAGCCAAATACCACTCACTCACTCACTCACTGACTCATCACAAAATCTCAACTACAGAACGGATTGAAACGAAATTGGGTATGTAGCTATTCTAGGGCCACAGGTGCTCACTAAGAAAGGGTTTCGAAAAATTCGAAATCTTCGGGGGTGGGGGTTTGTTTTGGTCAAAGTTACTAAATCACGATTTCTCCAAAACTACCAAACGAATTAGAACGAAATTTGATATGTAGCTTCTTCTAGGGTTATAGGTGCTAACCAAGAAAGTTGTTAAAAAAATTCGAAATTTTAGGGGTGTTTGGGAGGATCAAAGTTACTAAATCAAGATTTCTCAAAAACTACTGAACGGATTGGAACGAAATTTGGTATGTAGCTTCCTCTTGGGTCATGGGTGCTCACTAAGAAAGGGTTTAAAAAAATTCGAAATCTTAGGGGTGGGGGGGGGGGGTAATCTTGGGGTCAAAGTTAATAAATTACAATTTCTCCATAACTACTGAACAGATTAGAACGAAATTTGGTATGTAGCTTCCTCTAGGGCCATAGGTGCTCGCTAAGAAATTGTTTAAAAAAAATTCAAAATTTTACGGGGGTTTGGGGCTGGGTCAAAGTTACTAAATCACGATCTCTCCAAAACTACCAAACGGATTGGAAGTTTGGTATATAGCTTCCTCTAGGGCCGTAGGTGTTGGCTAAGAAAGGGTTTAAAAAAATTCGAAATTTTAGGGGGTTGGGGTGGTCAAAGTTACTAAAAATCCCCATAAAAATACATAGTATAATATATTTATTGATATATTTTTTTGGTTAATATACTTTTAACTTTGATTTCTCTAACGATCCATGCAAACCCGGATCGGGGCATCTATCTATATATTTTGCTGCCCCGATCTATATATTTATCATCATATCTAATAAACGATTTGTCTAAACATGGTGAAATCTCAAACAATATATACTATTTATCAGATAGATATTCCAATTAAACAAAATATTGTACGGTTATAAGCCTTATGACATTTTTTTGAAGGGTTTAACATATTGGTAAATTGTTTTTTTTTTATTTTGTTGCCTACAGACTGATCATGATTTCTTAAAATGTTTATAGCCTTGAAACAAAAAACCTGGCACAAATAACTGTACCTTAACCCTCCCACCCCTTCGTCACTTTCATTTTCCTACTCACTGACCACAAGGCACTGGCGCATCAGTTGGGCTTATCATTTTGATGTTCTCATTCCTCTAAACCCATCTATTCCTGATACTCCCGTTCCCTATTATATTGCGAAGGATAATATTGGGGAAATTGGGCAGCTTTCAGACAATTATCTCCAAAACTCTCAGTCTCCGTCGACAGAACCGTGTTTGTTATCTGATACTGTTGAGTCAGATCATTGTTCCATTGTTCAAACCACCCAGAAACGGGGGAAAACGGCGAAAATGTTTTTCTAATACTAATCGTGCTAAATCACATAGGGATTCTGTCAAAATATACAATAAAAAAAATCCTGCAGTGCATCGACAAAATCCCGAGGTCAAAATGGCTGCCGTTCAAAAATACAGTTCTAAAAGATGTCACAATAAGGTGCTTCCATAGTCTGAAAAATCAATGTCAGGGTTTCACTACAACTGCAACACCGATTATAACAAAGACAAAACAGTTGAATTAGGTCCTATGACGACATGTAAATGGTGCACAGCTATGAAGTGGTATAAATGACATGGTTTAGAACCTACGATTTATATCCTTATGAAACTCAAAATTACCATCATTTGTCGCATTTATTTAACTAAAATAATTATGCAATAGCGAAGCATTGCCGGGTCAGCTAGTAATTTTATAAGAATATTTTTACAAGGAAATATGTTGACAGTTGACTACAACTGAAACTAACCTTGTGTTTCAGTTAAGTATAGCAACAGAATACTGACAAATTTAAAGTAATTCTAAGAAAAAAGTGTCCCTAGATCGGCTGTTGCAGTTAAACTAGTAAAAATGTCCTAGTGCAAAATGAATCTCAAGAAATTGTGTATTAACACAATAATAATAATTATTGTAAACTAAAAATAAAAAAACCCAAAAAGTGTACTTGTAAATAGTATAAATATGATGTAAAATTATATTTCATATTTTTGTAAAATTACAACATTTTCTTTCTTTTGAAACAAACTGCACGACAATCGGTTCGGTAAATCTCCAGAAATTTATATCACTAGCTTAGTAACTTAAAACGAAAAACCCATAAAAGTGCCCTTAAAAATATATCGATGAAAGGAAAATATGTTTTTTGCGCCTGGACGTGACGTGACGTGACAGATTTATACAGCCATCCTACCTAAAATGACGGGAATGAACTTGATGAGACAGGTCTATACAGCCTTACCTTTTATAATGTAGGCCTGCTGTACTCCTTTTTGTAAAATAAAGGTATTTATACCATACCTGACTTGTGTTGAAGATAGTCTGTATAATTTTGATTGTATGTAATTTCACTCGAATATTATGCACTGATTATAATGAGTGGACGTTTGCTTTAAGACGATGGAGCTCGTCTAGAATATCGTGTGAAAGCACTTACGTTTGCACTAAGGCGTTATTATTTTTTCCAAATTCATACAACAGTTTTTTTTAAACAATGTATAGTCAGTAGGTAACAAAATGTATCCAGATGTTTTCTTCTTTTAAAGTAATCAAGGTATTTTATTGTTTGTAAGCTATAACTTTATAATAAAAATAATAAACTATACTTTTTGTAATCTATGAATTATAAGTTTAGAATAGAGGATGGAATGCACCTGAATGCTTCTTGCCATCCGGCCTTGGAGAAATTCTATCAAAATTAAAAACAAAAAATTAAAAAACTATAAAGTAATATCGAAAATATATTTTTGTCTTGCATTAAAAAAAAAAAATTTATGTCATCAAGAATTTTAGTTTAGCTGTCCATGATAACGTCCCGCAAGTTATAAAAGTTTATTTTCAAAATTTGGGTAAAGTTCGATAAAATGCTATGTTTTAACTGTTTACACCATTTATTATTACATTGATAAAGTATTTACTATAATATTATTACCATATTTATTTTATATTTATACACTATTTACTATTCAATAATATATACACTATTATTATTATTATACATTATTTTGTATAACATTAATACACTACAATTTACTATTATATTAATGTCCATTTACTATTATATTGTAATACTATTATTAATTATACCATTTACTATTATATTGTAACACTATTACTATAAAATAAATTAAATTTTTACTATTACATGTAGACACTATTTATTATGATATAAGTACACTGTTTTCTATTATAAGTATACAATATTTTGTATAACATTAATATACTATTTCTTAATATTATATTATTACACAATTTAAAATAAATGCATTATTTACTATTATATTAATAGACTATTTTATATTATTTTGATACATAGTTATTTTGTATACAATTAATAAAGTATTATTTACTATTATATTAATATATTTGTTATGAAATTAATACACTATGGTACTATTATATTAATACACAATACACTATCCCTGAGAAACAAATGCTAGAATTAATTTTGATTTAAGGTTTGGAACAACCCATAAAACAATAAATATTAATTGTTAAGTTTTTCTTAAAGATAGAGAGTTGAAATTTTGTACACTTATTTCTTACAAGATACATAGAAAAAGTAAACTATGTTTGAATTTTGTCGCGTGCTGCTAAGGGGTGAAAATGTGATAACAACCCCTAAAACAATACAAATGAAATGTTATATTTTCTTTAAAGATAGTGAGCTGAAAATTTGTACATTTATTTCTTACAACATACATACAAAAAGTATCATAGATTTTTATTTTTTTGTGAGCTTCTAAGAGGGGAAAATGCCAGTAGCAACCCCTATAAAACATGTTGATTGTTATACTTTCTTTAAAGTTAGAGGAGTAAACCTTTAATAAATTAAGGAATTTAAAAATAAGAAACCGCTATGTTACATTCTAAATAAAAATAAATAAGACATATTAGAATTTAATAGTAGCCCTATTTATATAAAATAACCTGTTTGCATTGGGTTCGACGAGAGTCACCGCGGGGCACTGCGAAGCGAGCATGGGGCGGATCCCTCTAGTACACTATAATTTACTATTGTATTAATAATACACTATATACTACTATATTAATTAATTATACCATTATATTAGTACAATAATTAATATTACATTAGTAGGCTACACTATGTACTATTTTATGACTACACTATTTACATGGTTTTATACTTATATACGTTTTTATGACATCAAATTTATATAGTATATATACATTGTAACAGACCAACAGTGAAGTACATAAAACGAGCCGACGAATCAGATTAGACAATTGTTCCTAACTAACTGCAATCGAAATTCCTAACTAGACTAAACAATTTGTATAGAATGTCATACCAACAGAATTTTCTTATTTATAAAATATACGTCATCTGAAATGCTATTTCTTTAACTTTCAAGGAATAAAATTTATAAAGACAAAGAGCTCTTAACATAAATATAGATGTGTTGTGTATTGTTTTATGCAATTTCGTTTTAAGGTGTGATGATATCTCCGGAGTGATGCAGTTACGGCTCCAGAACATGTAATAAACCGATCAACAAGAAAGTAACTAGACGGGAAAATAAGGTAACTTTTATTGATTAATTAATTAAAAGTGACTACTCTATAACCAACGTATAATTTAAATTATACAATTTACTATAAAAACTGGTAACAACTACAAAACAACGGAGGATCAACGAAACCTAAGCCAGCTTTACTAAGTGTAAATATTACCCAAGAAGTGTTTTCGTAAAACGTCCAGATTGACATCCACAGTTTGGAAAAGCTCCAAGGAAGATGTTTTGACTATCTCTTCTACTTTAACTCCATCGCTTTACGTAATCTTTATAAATAACTCAATTCGCTTCTTGTCTAATTAGAACAGATATTTACGTCCAGAGGTTTTACATTTGATGTTGAGTTCAATTTAAATAGTAAAATACACATAACTTACAGCATGTCTGGATACGACTAAATATTTATCCCGAGATTAATACCTTTGTATCCCTACATATAATATATCTATATATTAATACATGAACATCGAAAATGGAAGTACCTTTCTTAGTATTTATTATAAAAGGAGAGAAATAAAACTTATATCATACGAAAAGCCTGTGCTATACAAGTGCAAGACAATTATGTGCATATGTTGTCGTTAAGACAGGTAAAATAAAATATACTAGTGTTAACCTAAAATTGTGTTGCTAAAATGTTGTTTTATCAGCTGTTTTATGTGTTCGACCCGCTGTTTGATTCGCTCACCAGCTCCCGAAATATTTTTACGTAAATGGGGATTAATTAGAGCAAATAATTTTATTTTTATATTGAAGAGAGACTATTTTCAAGTTATAAAATATGACCAAAATGTGATACGGTAAAGCAGTATTTCAAACTGATCAGATAGACCTACTAAAGAATAAAGTTAACATCATTTTAACAGTGATAGGTGATTATGATATTGTAAGCCGTTTTCGTTGTTGGCCTTTTAATTTACCTAACCTAAAAAAGAATGTTGGTTGTGAAGAATAATTACCTGATTCTAAATTTGTAAAGTTGGTTGTTACTGTAATCATTGTAAATGCTTTCAAGAAAAGTGTTTGGTTCAGTATAGGCTTAACCTAAAATTGCTGTTTATTCAAACCACCTTTATTATTTTATAATAAGTAACGACAGATGTCTGAATTATTATACAATAAACTTGTTTTTGTTTTGTTAAAAAAAAAAAACTGTTTTTAGATAAATTGTTCGTTATGGCAATGAATGCAAACGCATTCAAAAAAATTGTGTTGGTTCAGTATAGCCCACACTTAGAAATTGTGTTGCTAAGCTTTGATCCAAAAAAGCTGTTTTAACTGTAATAAGGCTGGGAACGAACTCTCGTGTTTTGATCATTTTCAACCTTTAAAATCAATATTTTACAAAATTTGTTCTTAGTGCACTTCTAAATAGTAGACCTAGTATGGATGTACCCTGAAAATTTTACGTTTCTAGCTATCATAGTTTGGTTATATCTTGATTGTGAATCAGTCTGTCAGTCAGGACATCTTCTTTTATAAACACATATTTTCATTTCTTTCAAATTCAATTATCACTTATCTTTATTTGTTTGTTACATTTTACTACCGTTTAATAGTTGACTTGTTTACTTTTAAGTAATGCCATAAGTTTACTAAATGTTTATCATTAATTCAATCAAGCTTCCTCTTTGCCCTATCCCACTCTTTTCTTCATAGCGTCAGAGTAAAGTAAATTTGGATACGAATAAGTTACAATTAATTATGTGAAAAAAGTTAAATTTCGTTAAATTTTCAAAATCACAATTGTGGTTAAATACCGTCCACAGAAGATACTAGTATATAATATAAATAAATAAAGAGAAAAATCTGTGGGTATGTGTGATCCAAAATGTATGTGTGTTCGTTATGCAAGTCCAAACCGATTGACTAAACGGGACCGAATTTGGAAGAGTGATTCATTAAAGCCGTGAAAATGATTTTTATTACTTACATTTAAGAAGTTAAAATGGAGTAACTATCCAAAAACAATTCACCTTTTATTTCCTCTTGATAGTTGAAAGCTAAATTTTTTACTAGTGTTTATTACATAATACGTAAAAATTAGAACCCTCGTATTTTGATTATTTTCTTTTAAATGATGCAAATGATCATACCAACTAATAAAACAATAAACATTTGTATCATACTTACCTTGAAGCTAGAGAGCTGAAATTTGGTACATTTTTTATTATAAATGTTACATGGAAAGGTAAACCTATAAAACTTGGTTCGTATTCTTGTCACATATTACTCTTTAGTTGTATAGGAAATTAAAAATAAAACACATCATTTAATTTAATTTAATTTACAGTATTTTGTGTGTATTATAAACAATTTTTCGTAACCATTTTTAAAAGTAAAATGTATTCATATACCTAAAATGCATGTCAAAACCTAACGTTCTTTCCCAAGTAATGAGTAACAAGCTGGCGGAGAACGTGGGTTTTTCGTCTAAATGGGAAACACACATCGATTTGGACGAAACTCACTAGATGTTTTTGGGTCATAGAACTCGGATCTGAAATGTTTTTTATAATTTTGTGTGTAGTGGTAGGGGGATATTCACCCTATAATCCTTTCACTAATATGTTCATTTCTGTGAGCGAAATCACTGTTATTTTCTAGTAATTGTACACAAATCAAAGATATTGATTAAATGGTTTCAATTCTTCTTCTCCGTCACGACAAAAATGTAAGTGGGAGTGAAAACATTCAAAAACAAGTCTTTCAAGGGACATTTCTATATTGTGGGGTTGACTTAAAATAACGTGTTATGTGTACAAGAGACATCACTGTAAGTTTTAGCTTCATCGCCACTTTCACAATACTACAACGACTGCATAAGTCCTGCTATACTGTATAGTGTGGTGGACCCTCAGTAACTTGAAACAATGAATACTTAAATGTAAAGAAGCGCAGGTCTTATGGACTCAATTCTAATAGATTTTTCTAACTTGAAGTTGTAGTACAGCAATGAACCGCGACGCAGCGCTGGCAAACCATTTTGTGCGCGTCAAGAGCGAGAGAGTGCTCTCGCTTTGTCTGGTCGCCATGTACCAGAGAGAGAGGGGAAGAAAACATTGTATCTCGCGCTCTCTCGCACTTCACCTCGAGTTAAATGGTTTGCCAGCGCTTCCTCGCGGTTTTTGCTGTACTAAAACTTAGAAAAATCTATTAGAATTTAGTACACAGGACCTGCTCTTCTTAACTTTTAAGTATTCATTGCTTGAAATGGCAAACCGAGTGGCCGGGATTGTCTGAACCCACATGCATTATTTAAAACGAGTTGAAGAATCAGTTTTGACTCTTCGTTTCGACTGAAAAGACTATTTTTCAACTGAAATAATCAAATTTTGTTTTAATCAAAATGTCCCAAAAGGTATATTTTTTTTTGGGGGGGGGGGTAGATTTTAAAGATTTTTCAAGTATAAACATAAATACAACTTAAATAATTTTTAAGGTCTCTTAAAATTAAACATTTTGAATTGTTTTGCATGGTCCATTTTATTTATCTATTTTTTAAATCAGAGCGCACGGACAAACAAATAAATATTATATTTAAGTTATCCTATTTTTAGAAAAGAAAAAAAAATTAAAATTAGATTTAACTAATGTAAATGCATTCACTTTAACCAAGCGCTTAATTTTGTTTAGAAAAAAATGGCCTTTAGAATCTACTTCTTGGACAGTTATATTTGTTTTAATGTTATACAGCTTGTACCCAAATCGGTCATTGTTTGAATCAGCATACGATTATCAATGTTTCGTATTTTTTTAGTCCTTAGACTCAAATCGTTCTGTGACAGCAAGTAAAAACACAATACTAAAATTAATTACGTGTGGACGACAATCTTTTAGCGAGACAAATTAAATAAAAAATTGCCCTAATTTTACTTTTAAGATGATGCAATTTTCTAGCTATATTTATATTGAAAATTGACAATAATTATATTTTGTAATTACCTCCTATTGATACAATAAAATCAAATTTAACTGTTGGGAAGTTTCTAACACTTCCAGTATTTTAATGGTTAGAGTATGAAAAAGAACTTTTCTAATTCCCCCGAGGAGGTGAATCTTAGCTGACTTTCTGACAAAACGAGCTTTACTACGGAACTATTTAAACATTTTCGTGTATAAAATATGAATTCAAATATTTTGGAGTTTTACTATTTATTTCAGTGACATTGAAAACTATACACTATTACAGTCGATTTAGATTTTTGTATAAATATCATTTATGTCCCATCTCATCCAGTGCTATGGGTGTTTTACTCTCGAAATATGTTTCCAGATAGTAATGAATCCAATAGGTAGGTATTTTTCCAATATGTGTATCAAGCTTGGTTGAAATTGGCCCATGTTCAGCTATGCTGGAATAATAGACTCATTCATTCATCCATATTTTTTATTTATACATGTTAACCAAACACGAAAAAGCTGTTGGTTGTTAAACAATAATTAACTGATTCTAAATTTGCTTTGGGTAAGTTCGTAGATTTGTTAATGAATGTAAATGCATTCAGGAGAACTTTGTTGGTTTATTATAGGCCTTAACTAAAAGTTTTTTGCTAAGCTTTTGTTCTGATTATATAATAATATATAATATAAAACAACAGATGTTTGAACTGCAAATAAATTAAGACTTTTTCTTTTATTTGATGTGTTTGGTTTTTTGTTTGTTTGTTTTTTTACTTTCTCACTATACTATAGAAGTATAGAGAAAGTATAGTGACCGCAAAAAAATCGATGTTGAGATTGTTGTGGAAAAATCCGTTTTGGGACCCCCTCAGTCCAAAAGTTGGTGTTTACAAAATGTCTTCTGTATGTCTGCCTGTATATCTGTATATATACAAAGCTAGAGAAAAAGATAATGGATCGATTTCGAACAAATTTGCACCAAACAACAATTTGAAATTTTTTGGAAAACAACCCCCTTTGTGGCCAAACCCCCCCCCCAAATTGGTTATTAATTTTAATAATAATAATATTTATTAGTTACTCTCCTACTTTAATGTATAGACTCTCCTACTTTAATACAATTATGAAGTCACAGTGAATCTGTTTGTAATAATTCAAATATGTTTGTGAGAAAGTATGTGCCAGTTTCTGGTACCGTTTTTTTAACCTAATATAAAAAAGCTGTTTGTCATATAGAATAACTAATTTAAAAATTATTAAGTTGGATGATATGGCAAGGAATTTAAGAAACGTAAGTTGGTTTAGTATAGGCCTATGCCTAATCTAATATTGTGCCGTTAATGTCCTGATCCAAATCAGCAGTTTTAAGACTAAACCCCCGAATTTCTTCAAACTTTATGACCTAAAATCAAAATTTGCTAAATCCTTTTATAGTGAGCTTTCTTGACCCCCGTAAGAATTTACCTTTAAATATTCGTATTTTTATCTGCGTTTGCTCTATGTTGATTTAATGCCAGTCTGCCAGGACAAAGCCGCTTACATATATGTAAACTTATGTAAATAGATTAATTAAATAAACATAATATTCATATAATTGTTAAGGTAATAACATACATACTCACACACACTCAACCTTCTATAAACTATCATACATGTAAATAGATAAAAACACATGCATCCCAACTTAACTAAAGACATAAAATATTCACTACAGCAGATTATAAAATAATCTATTGCAGAATTATAAACCCCTCAATTCTTAAAAAACGACCCCATCCAACAAAATATGCATTTTGGGGCACTCGGAATTGGACAAAAATATTTTCGTAGTTTTTTTTCCTTTTTGGTACGACACAGTGGTTTTCAGTTGAAACCCTTTATCAAATCTGATTCGTTTGCTAGTTATAACTACGTACTGCAAGGGTGGTCTGTACAGGCAGATCCTGTATAATTTAATATTCTAGCTACACTTTTAAATATAATATTGCCTATATAATAAGCCGAGAAAGGTTGGAAATCAACAGAACTAATAAAACGTGAAACTAAGTTTGGTAACAAAGATAATTATTTGATGAGACTACCTCGTGGCGTGTCTTTTGAAAATGGTAGTTAAACATCTATTTCCGAAATTTAATGCAGCTAAAGTTTTGAAAATCTTTTGGTGTTACTTGTACTTATACTCTAAATAAAAACAATAGTAAATCCAAAATTGTGTGGGAAATTTGTGAAAATACGTATTATAGACAGTAATAGTGTATTTTGTTCATCTTTTTAACTATAACTATACACCTTTTTCTTAAATGGTTATTGTTATTGACGGTACGGAGTGCTTTGCGTGCTTTTCGAAGTCGTAATTTTTCTGTTTATTTACTATTTCACATGTACAAACTACAGAACCTGACTGAAAGGATACAATTAATTGTAAAACACAGATTTCGATTGAACTCCTCCGAAGCAGCTAAGTACAACTACTTTACAGATTTAATAAACTTGGCTAATTGTTCCATGCAGTAGTTTCCGCATCTTGTATATTACACTAGAAACGTTCCGGTAACTAGTTGTACTTAATACTTAATGTACTGTAATGCATTCTGTTACATGCACTCGTACGTTGCTCTCTCTCTCTCTCTCTTCTTTCTAGGTCAATTAAGATGGAACAGAGGCCAGAATCTCTCTAGATAAATATTATGTTTGCCTCCACATTCTTACTAAAAGGTCACGAAAGTGTGTGATTTGTCAAATATATGCATTCATCACAATCAAATGAGTTTTCATGGTTCCATATGAAAAGTACTTAAATTAAATTTATTGGTTAGATTTCGCTGTTTGTGTTACTATCATTATCAGCAATTTAAAATAGTGAAATTGGTTACATTATAAGAAGTATTTCGGTATCCAATCTCGTTCGAGAGTTTCGACTCATGTGATTTGGTATATTTAAAGGTCTGTTTCCTATTTTCTTAATCTCTAAGTATGCAAAACACACTTGCATTTAAGTAAAACTAAATTTTGTCAAAATTTTTATGTTTTTAATGTGGTAAGAAATCATTAAATTGTGTCATGAATGTACTACCTGTAATTTGTTGGTGTAAATAGGTGCATTCATCATGTAGGGTTATTTTATTTCAATGATGTTAGTTTTGAATTGTTCTTTTTTAAATGTATTTAATTCTATGAAAGTTCTAAGTTTCGGGGGCTTCCCCCAGATTCGACTTATGAACCAAAATTTAGCTCGGCATGCGGGATTCCTCCAAATAACTTAGTTGAAAAGAATACAGAAAATTCTATAAACTGAATAGAATGGTTCAATGTATTCTGAAAATTCCTCAAATTTCTAGAATCATTCTTTACAATTTCCAATATATTCACATACATAATAGTACATCCACATGTGTTTTACTCAATCTTATTTTGTAATTAATCAATTTTAAATATCATTAAATCTTCTCGCAAATAAACACAATCAAAATTTACACAATCAAAATCTTCAACTATCCTAACATTTAATTTATGGAAACTAGTAGCCTACTAATTTGGATCTTATTTAGATCACCAGTACATACTAAATCTCTATTTAAAATCCTGATACATTTTAATATTTCTAAAATATTATTAACTAGGGGAGATCCCTGCGTGCTCCGCACGCCAACCCCCAACGGAAGATTCTAAACGCATATGTTATGTTTTATTTATAATAAAGGTGTAGGATTAATAATAACCTTAAAACTATGATAATAAATAATGTTAAATGATCAAATCAAATTATTTCTTACATTTTATAACAGCAGTTATAATAATGGTTAAAAGGTCTACACTTTAAAACCCTAACCTAAAAGCTAGACATACAAAAGTAATTGCTTCAAATTTTGAAATAAGCTGTTAATGGAAATATTGGAGCAAACAGCAGCTATATTATCTGTCATTTTATTCAATTGGTTGCTATGGTAATAAATGTAAATACATGTGTTGGTTTATCATTCTATGCCTAACATAAGAATTTTTTTCTGACTAAATTTACAAATACTGAAATAAAAAAAGGGTTTTATCGAAATTAATTATAGCCTATGTTACTCAGGGATAGTGAAGCTTTTTATTAGTAAAACTATGTTTTCAATCGGTTCAGTAGTGTCAGAGATTACCCCCTGCATAAAAAAAAACTTTACCTCTTTATAATATTAGTATAGATTATTATACATTGACAGTTCAATCTTGATCTTAACAGAATTAAATTATAGCTTTGTAATACTTGACCTGGGTAACCCTTTTGGACCCTGTGGCAGTTGAGTACCTTAATAAGCGGTTCCACTTTAATCCATTTATTTTCCTAAAGCTTGAATCAAATGCAAGCTATTATATTTTCTATTTTTTTATTTGCCGATTTCAATTGCTTGTGAGGTGCTTAGTACAACCCTCTTTGCTAATTCTAATAAACCAGTCTCGACTCCAGTCTTATTTATGTTCCAATGATTTTTGTATTTTAATTTTAAACATGGAATAGTACCCTGGATATGATTCCGTTTGATATTAACTCTAACTCTCTTGATTTGTTTAAATTGATTTAGATTTAGATTGATTTAAACAATGATAATTTTAAATATATATACTTTGTTTTTCTCCTTTTCACTAGGCCATTTCACTTGACTTATTTATTTACACTAAACACTGCACTTGATCTCCTTGATTTTAATACACTATTTGTTGATTTTACTTTGTTGAATTAATGGCTGTATTTCTGACGGATGATTTAGGAATCAAATAATATCTCTGTTTGATGATGAAATAATGGTACAATTTTATTAGTTCATTTTGGAATTTAGCCTTACTCAGG
The DNA here is from genome assembly GCA_018207615.1 of Philaenus spumarius. Classification (NCBI taxonomy): domain Eukaryota; kingdom Metazoa; phylum Arthropoda; class Insecta; order Hemiptera; family Aphrophoridae; genus Philaenus; species Philaenus spumarius. The sequence goes on along the minus strand of JAGFPH010000173.1, from coordinate 875,277 downwards.
GAATTTGGCCCTCGCTTGAAGGTTTCTTGATGACAGACCTCCGTCCTCTAAAAAATATTTCCCACCATACGTTTCCGAGTGTTTTAGGTATTATTTTCTGATTGGACGATTCCAATTTAGATTATTCTGGGTTTGTATCATTGCCGGACATAATTTTATTGTAATTATTTTTTGTACGCAGGATTTGCTGGTTCTCACAGGATTTTCTTGGTGCGCTATTTGGTGTTTGAAGAAATTCAATACAGCACATATTATATGTGATTTCTATATGAGCTTCTACATCATGGTTACTTGATATTTTACATCAACTGTCTGACTTGCTTCTAGGTTTGTAGTTTTGGTAAAATATTCCTTAATTAATGCGTCTAATTTAATGTATTTTACTATCAATGTTAATTATATAAGTTATGGATTTTGATGATATCCCTGACATAACTTAGTCTACATTAAAAAATGTAAGCCTATATTAATAAAACCTTTATGTTGGTAATAAATGAGAGTTCCAACATTAATAAAAAACAAAATATTCGTATTTTACTCAAAATGCACTTCATTAATTAAATTATTATAAAGAGTTGTATTATTCTTTTGTATTAACTCCACCCAAAAGTCTCCCAGTTTGGTTTGGACCTAAACTAATACCAGTTCCAAAACAAATTAACTTTTTTTATCAATAATATTATGATTGAAATTACACAAATTTATGTTTTTATCCGTGCATAACTATAGAAAACAAATTTTAATGAGTCAAAACGATGAGATAAAATGATAATGAGGTAGTGTCAAAATAGTTTAAAGTTCCTAACTTAACATGGCCTGACCTAACTTAAAATAGCATAACCATTCAACCAATATCAACTATTATAACAACAATGACAAAACTATTTCGGAAACTTATTATATATTCTGGGATAAGTAAACAGAAAGGACTATTCCTGAACACGGCTAGTTTCTAAGAAACTATTACAAACACAGACATTGTTTTATGTTTCCTGTAATCTTTATCGTCCATTTTATCTATGAAAAATATTTCCAAATTGTTGAAATAGAATCTCCGAAGATACGGAAAATTATCGTAGAATATTTATCAGGAAATATTTGCTTGCATGTTCCTCGAGTATTTTTTTTTTCTAGTAGGTGTTCATTCGCCAACCAATTGTCATGTCTTTGTAGTAAAACAGAAATATACTGTGTAATTAATTATTTTGTAAAACGTGTATACAATTTGTTCAATAGAAATATAATATTTTAACAATACTTTATAGTGGACATTGATTCAATAACATAAAACATACAAAAAAATTACCAAATTAATTTGTCATAAATGTCTACAAGAAAAACATTTTTTCATTCCAGTAGTCCTCCTTTGGTAACTCGAGAACGATACCTATAAGATAAATACTCGGGTCTTTTAGCACCACGTACATTCTGACATTTCTGAAGTAATTCATTCCAACTTTAGTTAAGAAACGTATAATATTGTCCTTAGTAATGTTTATCTTAGAACATGTTTGGAAGTGACTTAATCCGAATTACACGAGAAAGGACATACAAAATGCAGTGCCAAAAAATGAAATATTTTCATATTGGGTGTTATAATATAATATATTAAAACTTTAATAATATAACTTCAATCATTTTAAAAAAAGGGCTTCTTTTTTGTTAGAGAAAACACGGTTAAGGCAGTAAATTTATAGCGATGTTGTTTTATAATTAAAAAAGGGATGGTTGGCGGTAAGAAATCTTTGGCGGAATTGCCTTTCCTAATGAATGTTATAAATATGAAGCGCATTATTGCAATGGGTGAAAGAATAGGGCAAAGCTAACTTCAGAAAAAAAAAAAAAAACGAAAATACTTTAATACAGAATAATAATAACATAAACTGTCCCCTTTACTTTATTCCGATTGATATATCAGTTACTGTCCATCATAATTGTCAGATGCTGGTTTCGCTCACTAGTAGGGCAAGGTTATTTTCTGCAGCGTTATACTACATTTTTTTTTTCCCCCCCAAGTCCTCTTTTCGATATAAATATAACCCCTTTACTATATAAAAGTAATAATATATACAAGGAATGGAAAAAAACTTTCTGGAATAATATTATTTTAATGTTTAATGTTAATTATTTTATGTTTTTTTAATGTTTATACCTTGTGCCAGTTAGATTAATGAAAACGAGGAAGCAGGGTATAACGCAATTAAATCAAACGCCAGTAATTAGACTCGAACCTATGCCACTTTTTGTTTTAATGTCAAATGGACGAGTGTCTTTAACCACTGTGTCACTCTGTTCACTTTGAAATTATAATACTAATCCTATTTTATAGGGCGTGATTTTGAGAAATTTGTCTACATTGGTTTTAAATGTCACGTATTAGAGAACAAAATATTTAAATGTAAAGAAAGTTTACTACATTTTGTGTACCCTAATTTTGTGTACTCCAAATTCGAAAATATTCACAACGCTTGGAATTGACACTATTCTGAAATTTTAAAACAATATTAAAAACTGTAAATACAAGTACCAATCTCTAAAAAGGAAAATAAAATAATGTAAAGTAGTTTTTACCCAGTAAAATAACAAATTCAAAATAAAATTAGAAAAGGTGATTAAAACGAAATTCTTAGAAACAAATTATTAAAACAAGGAGGAAGATTTTGTACGTTAATGCCAATGTTTAGAGCAATATCAGAGTTTACAACCTCTATTTGAAAATTCTTTCGCATGTGGATAGTTAGAATAATTGAAAAATATAAAAGTAATAGTCTTTTACAGGTTAGGTAAACATTTAGTAGTAGTTACTATTACGAAGAATGTAGCCTAAATATAAATATTTACTTATATTAACAAGTTACAAAGCTGACTGGGTTCATCAGTTAGTTTTGAAAAATGGATGCCATGGTAACTTTTATCACACGATTTTAACTTACAAGCCTATAGCGTTTACTATTGAAATTGATTTGATTCTGTCTTAACTTAAAACAAAAGTTTGTGACAACACAAAGTAAACAACATTTCTAATTTTGTTATGATAGTTTACATATCTGAGGTGTGTGCATTTGTGAGCAAGGTGTGTGGGTGTGTATCTTTGAGTGAGCAATAGTAAAATATTCCTGTTTGTATATTATAGTAAACTATTCTACCCAAAATTTAATTTACAGTGTATTTAATTTATTGTAGTTTATCTGTTGCAATTTATTTATAATAGTTGTATTTAATTTATAGTGTATGATCGTAGCGATCACAGTTGTCATCGTGCCCCTAGTAAATTATTAATAGGAAATATTTTCGTTTTTGCTATGTATAGAACACAATGACTATGCAATGGTGCATTAACTATTAAGTTGTCTAAACACTTTTTGTGTTCCATCTACAGTGTTGCAAAGTTATTAATCCACAATGGAAATCCTAGTAGTTAGAGTGAATGGGCATTGTTAAATGTATCCATGCTTAACATTATCTTACGGATTCAATCTCAGTTATAGCCGAGATTTGAAAGTACAGTAATCGTTCTATCTCACATAAATAACGTGTCGAACCATCACGCTAACCGAGTTTAAAGTGCGGCGCCAAATCCCGCGCAGACGCAGTACCTACGTAAGGAACAACGTCTTACGACTTTTCACAACTTCTTAGAACTGTTTTTATCCCCTTCTTACATAACAGCCAACGCCATCCGACGGCAAGACGAGAAGTTATCAAGAAAAGAATTACGACGACGACGCTCTAAAAGCGGCAAAGAGAGCAACTCAAGAAAGACGCTGCCTCCCGCGCCCCCTCAAAGAGTTCGTTTCTTAAGGCGTCAGTTTTCTTAGTTATTTTTGTCGCGACATACTTCCAAGAAATTCTCATAGAGCGCGTCAGGATCGTCGTTTTTTATGAAATTGAGTTGGTTTACTTCTTTGAATTCTTTAGTGTTAATATTGGTTTTTAAATTAATATTTTTGTAATCTTATAATGAATTTAATAATAGGTGATTGTAAGTGTATTTATTAGGTTTTACTGGTTTGAAATCTAGTTTTACAGATGTCTCTATGATGAGTTTACACTTTTTCTCTGGGTGAATCGATCAAGGTCTCTAGAAACTACTACAGTATTTTGGAAGGAAGTTATTAAAAGCGTTTATATTCGTATATATATGTTATATACATACAAATACACAAACTCAAAACAAGTTATGACTTCTTCCTAGTGTTCTTTTAGGTGGGAAAATTTATCAAGGTGGAGATTTATTTTATGGTAAACAAAAACTCCAAAATCTTGGTATAGCGACTATGTATTTCTTGAAAGGACTATATTTAGACATCAATTAGGCCTAAAGTATTTAATATTTAGATAAATAATTGTTTACTTTTATTTTTCTTCAACCCTAAAACGTAGAACATTATATTATTATTTAAAAAAAATTTGAATAGGGCAGTAAATTTTGTCACTAGTTTTAAATTATTTTAGCAGTAGATTCTGTAAATTGGTCAAATTTATAATAATTAATAACAATAATTTAATATTTAAATTCATAAAAATGCAAATTTTAATACACTTACATATCGTTTCAATACACTAAAAACTTCGCATACACATTGTTGTCCTTATTATTTGCATAGCGAAAATTATTCTCTATTAATCTAAAGCTAAATGTTTATTAACTGTGATAATAAAAACAATATCGCAAATTTCTTATTCAGAATACCTATAAACAAAACAAATTTGCAAGATGTTTAATGGGGAAAGAGACAGAAACACCAAATCAAACTTACACAACACACTGTTTAAGGCCGAGCTTGCAAGAAGATACCAAAAAATAATATTAACGTTTTATAAACCAGCCCTATAAAAGAAAAACTGGGTCCTAATTAACACTAAGGATTTTAATATTTAGAAAAATCGTTCGCTTTCGCTCGAAATAAGCCTTAGGATATTGTATTTTCTAAAGACGTATGAATAAAGTAAAGAATTTGTTGCATTAGGTTCAAATTATTTTTAAAGTAGATAGTTTAATAGCGCATATTACATACATCCTTCTTGTTTCAAAACTAAAATTATACTAAATTAAACTAAATCTAAATTTGTATTCAATAAAATAAATTATGTTACGGAGATGTAAGATAATTTGAATATAAATACATTTTTTAAAATTTTATATTTGTTTATGTATCTGTATGAGTGTAACGAGTGGAAGTGAGGTACAATCCAAGGTATGTTTTCAAAACAGCTGTTATATCTTAATATGGGTATGTAAACTAGAACCCCTAAAATTAAAGTATAACTCAATAAATATTAAGTAAAACGAGTTCAACTTATTGTGTGAGTGACATTAAGAATAATTAGCTTCTTTATTGTGTATTTAGGTCAGTCTCGAACATAAATAATCATACAAAATTACATAAAAATTTTGATTACTTATATTACAAACTTTTATGTAAAGTAGGTTAATACCACCACCATGTTCAGATTGAAATATTGTTTACATTTTGTACATGTACATATAGCAAAGAAAAATATATTTCATATTACTCTCGATTTTTAGTATTACATTTAAAAAATAATGTATTCTAATTACTTCACTGCGCCCCAATTTAGTCACGCAGCTGTACCTAGTCATGACATAACCTGAGTAGGCTACCAATTAACCACATAGTCTTCATTTAAAATAAAATCTTAACGAAATGAAATTGTTTAATTAAAATAAAAAATGTAAAAACAGTCGCGGGACTGCCGATAGAAGTGAAAATTGTAATGAATATAAATCGTTGCTCATATTGGTTTAATCTGAAATTTAATTATTTTAACACTACCAAGATAACTATTTTAACATAACTTACGAAATGAGGAAGCACAATGCTAATTTCAGAGGTATTATCAAGTAAACTATTTTAACACTACTTACGAAATAAGGAAACACAATGTTTATTTCAGAGGTATTACCAAGTAAACCATTTAACACAACTAACGAAATGAGGAAGTACAATGTCCATTTCAGAGGTATTTCCAAGTAAACCATTTTAACACAACTTACGAAATGAGGAAGCACAATGTCCATTTCAGAAGTATTACTAAGTAAACCATTTTAACACAACTTACGAAATGAGGAAGCACAATGACCATTTCAGAGGTATTACTAAGTAAACTATTTTAACACAACTTACGAAATGAGGAAGTACAATGTTTATTTCAGAGGTATTATCAAATAAACTATATACTCTGCTATATACACACGTGTACTATACAGTGTTCAGTTATTACGAGATCAAACTTCGAAGAATGGTTGGGTCAAAACAAGAAAAAAAGTTTTTATAAACATAGGCCCGAAAAGATTAGTTTTCCAGATATCCGCCATTTTGTTTTTTGTACAAAATAATTCAAATCTAGAGAACAGTTTGACTGTAGTGTTAAAACTTTCCAATCATGCGTTTCAAAATGGCGGCTGTTTGAAAATTTCAACCCTAAATTACTAAAAAACCGTACATTTTAACGAAAAATGTCAAGATACCTGTTTTGTAGCCCTTTTCATTTCCTATCCGGGTGGTGTAACTGTCAAAACAATCGGAAGACGGATAATAGCTAAGTAAAAGACAATGACAGCAAATGTACATACAATGTTGCTGTGTTGGTATAGTATGCCGGGTTGAACAAACCAATTATTACACATAACTTAATTATTATCCTTCATGTGTTTCCCCTTCTGTTATGTAAAGATCCAAATTTTTTTAGTTCTCTAAAAACAATTAAATTTTTTCCTGCTTAATGAGGTAATCGATTTCATTTTTTTGGGGGCAGAAACAAGAATATTGCTTTGCATAAAGCAACACATTTTAAACCAAAATTTCAAAGGCTCAGGAACATCACATTGCGTAGTTTTGGTACCAAGTACTAGCGCCGTTCATTATAAACTAATGTACGTTAATGCTATGTTCATGTTTTGAAAATTTGTGTGTGTGTAAACTACCTCGCTAGAGGGAAACCTAATAATGGACGCTTTTTTACTAGCTATGCGCCATTCTTTTTTTTTTACTACATAATGTATATCTCTAGAACTACTTAACCGATCGAATTGAAATTGTGTACGGTACTCATCAATATATAGACCTAACACAGAATAACAGTCAAACAGCTTTAATTAGTACCTATGTGCAATGGTGAAATCGGTAGGCTGCGCCACTGAATTACACAAAAGTACCGTTCATTGCATATCGAACATTTTGATTTGGGATAATTCTCATTAAAATTTTCCAAATAAACACAATTTTTTTATGTAATTGATAACAGAAATATATTGAGTATATTTTCAAACCAGGTTTACACCAGTGAAACGCGTAAAATTTCAGCTCAATTTAACATTATTGGAATATTTCTTTGTTTCTGTATTTGGAATAAGTCAAATTTCGTTAAGATTCTTTTTCGTTCCGTAAAAATTCGTCTGTTACAGATATCTACCTAAAATCTTTTTTGAACTTAAACTCTTAAAATTACGTACAAAATGAAAAGTTGCAATGTGTATTTATCTCTAAAAGTTTAAGTGTTTGGAGTAAAAGGTAAATTACTCCTTTTTTGGGGGGGAACGAGATAGCTCAGTTGGTAAGGCGGGAAGGTTACTGCTCACTCACATGTTCGAACTGAGCTATATAGATGTCCCCCCACCCTAATTATTCCACTCCCAGATATTCAGTACTTCTATGTTAAAATAAGGAAGAACGACAAGAAATCAGAAATTGGTCTTATGATCTATAAACACACATTAGAGCCTCAAAGAAATAGTTTTAGAGTATTTAATGCTGTAGAAAACATATAATATTATTATTAAATTCATTTCAGTATGTAAAACATAGATCCTATATTAACGCCTTCGAAATCATAACTAGCCAATTTACTTAGGGAGTTTTATAAGTTTAGGACCGGGATGTTTCACAGCAAGGCATTGTATATTTATATATATAAATTATATATAAGGACAAGTTAATATTGAAGTAGACGAAATTTTAGATATTTTGAAATCTCAACTTCATTACTATTAAATGGTGGGGGTGGGGTTTAATAATAATGTTCATCTTATGGGGTTTGTGTTTAGTAGGCCTATTTATTTGCAGCTCAATCTGTTGGAGTTCAATCTTTCATATTTAATTTTGTATTGTCATAGAGATTAATATAGAAGTTAAGATCTAAAGTAGTGTTAACCAGTCTTTGCGTTTAGGAACTACCAGTTATTGAACTGTAGGAAACTGAATCAAGCTATGGGACATTTGCAGTCCACACACAACAATGCCGCCGTTCTTAACCAGTTGTAAAAAATTTAATTATTGTGTTTAAAGCTGGATGCAACTCAGAAAAAAAATGTTCGAAAAAATATAATAAAATGCTATGAAATATTGGAATTAGTCCAAGGAACCGTGGCAAATGTCAAATCTTCTAAATATATTTCAGTGGTGAAGTAATTTAGTGTGATCAATAGAAAAAATACCAAAAATTTCACAATTGCCAAAAGTTTTGAAATTTGTACAGTCTATCCTAAATTAAAATTACAGTAACAGATTATCGTTTGAGACGATTCCGTTAAATAAATGTATTTAAATGATTTAAAACCAGATTTATTTGTTTGTTTTGTAAACAGAATTTATTTATTTGTAATATGTTTTTTTACTAACAGAATTTTCAACATAATATTAATAAAAGAAGCAATAACAATCTTGTTTACGATTTTGTGGTAAATAGTGAAAAAGTTACTGTAATGGTTACAAAATAAATAATTATTGGTTGGTATGTTTAACCCTATTAAGAAAGCATAGATTTATACAAAGTACTGAATGAAGAAATCTATGGTTCTCCTAGGCATTGCCTTATTGTAACTTTTTAGTCAAATCTTGAAAGTGAAAATGAAAATAAAGAGTGTTTGTTGTAGCCGTTTAGCCAACTTAACAAAAACTTATCGAGTTAAAAATTATGAAATTACTACCTGCAAGTCAATCATAACAGCATGAAACAAACAGTTTAAAACTATCTATACTATAATATTTAACATACTAATACAAAATTTGTAAATTCGACATGAATATTAGTCTAACACAAACAATTTGGAATAAAGACTCTCCAAGTGGGAAAACCAATGTTCTTCCATTCTTAAAAAAACTTGTTAATGGATTATTTTTAACGTTAACTAACTGAAATTACATTTTAAAGGTGCGGGTCATGAAAAGTGAAAGAATGTCGGTAGGCCTACAGAGAGTAAGTTTTGGTTTCGGAATTATCACAATGGTTACTGAAAGTATTACAAAAGTACTGAAAGTATTGTTTTAAATTAAACACATTTGTTTCGAAAGAGTTTTGAGGTTTTTAAAATGTAGCCTGCCTTGGTCTAAGTGGTAGGATTTTTAAATTGGAAAAAAAGGTCAAGGGTGTTCAATTCGTTTTTTAAATTTAGAAGCGAATAAAAGAATTATGGCTATGCAGGTAATTTTTTTTAGATGCCTCACCAATAAATGGAAACAACGTTAAGTATTTATTTGTATAATTTTGTTTTAAATATTTTCGTGTGCAGGAAAGGCAAAGGGAATTTGATCATAGAGTCATGAATATGATCAAAATGCTTTTACTTAATTGTTTGAAGCGTTTTGTACGGACAAACCATGTGTGAATTAAAAATATAAAGCTATGAGCTACAAAAATAAATTTTTACGTTCTTTGCCATAGCGGCCAACTGCATAAAATAACAAATATAGCAGGTGATTCGATAATCCAACATAGCAAAAATGTTTTATTTAAGAATAGTTAATTTTATTTTACCTGGCTTAATGGCAATATGATTTATATGATCAAATCATATGGGCATTACCTTTCGAATGATTTTACTCTTCTCCTTTTATAATACAAATTGAAAAGGGTATTCCAATTTTCGATGTTCAAGTACTAATATAATGATTTAAAACACGGCCGTATTGATGGCTCAACTGTAGATACAGACCTTTCAATTAATAGCCTACAACAACCATTGATATCGCTTGAGTATGAACTGCTGACAAAATGTTTAGAGAAACTTGCCATTTTGAATTTTTGTCTATAGTTAAATGCTTGGGAGAGACAATTTAATAGCTTATTACTCAGAAAGAGTTTTGAATGCAAATTATATTCATTATGTTTGTGGTATTTCTAAATATATACTAACAGAATGATTCAAACGACATTAATTTTGCCTCTGTAGAAAGGGTGTGACGATTATACAAAGTTTTAGCAATTCGTATATAAATCGATGGACAACATTACAGGACGTATTAAGTCTGTTATGAACTTATTACAAGTCAATACAAGTTATGACTAGTTTTTGAGTAAATATTAATTTACTTAAGTAGGAGTTGCGAAACATTAATTCAAGTCAAATGACCTCAGTGTTCCTGTTACATAAATTTTTCATGTGACAAGCTCTAGTAAAGTTAATTGAAACTTATAGAAATACTAGCTGCCCGATAAAGACAAATCAAAGTTAAATGTAGATATAAAAAAATATATATATATATCAATAAATATATTACACTATGTATTTCTTATGGGGATTTTTATTAACTTTGACCCCCGAACCCCACCATCAAATTTTGAATTTTTTAAAAACCTTTCTTAGCGAGCACCTATTGCCCTAGAGGAAGCTACCTACCAAATTTCATTCCAATCCGTTCAGTGTTGCTTTTAGTAACTTTGACCCCCCGAACCCTACTTAAAATTTCTATTTTT
>JAGFPH010000173.1:832441-846236 GCA_018207615.1 Philaenus spumarius | reverse complement strand
ATTTATTTAACGGCGTTTCATTTCATTTAAATAAAAACTGTGGGTAATTTGAACTGTAATATAAGTCATCCGCAGTTTGATTTAATATATCGCCGTCTACTGGGCGTGAAAGTGAGAGAAACAGCAATACTTTTAGTGTAATCGCGGATTCTAGTCAGAATGCAATCCACTAATTTCAATGCTATTGGCTCAAAGTATATACACAACATTTGTATTTATATAATGACCTGAATTCAGTCTAAAAGGTAATTTAGTCAACTTAAAAAAATGCTTATCTTCGGAAGTATGATTTCGTCCGCTAAAATTAGAGAAACATTTGTTGTTGTTGTATAAAAAAATACGATTTTTAAAACCATAATTATTAAATATATACGAACCATTAAAACAAATAATTTAACAATTTGACTTTCTGATTGTATATTATAATGTACATAATACAATTTGTATTTGTATGTACATACAATTATATTATAATACAATATATTATATTGTATATTAAGTTCATTTCCTGCCACGAACCTCGTAGCACTGGTTTCCTCCTAGTTTTGAGAGGCATTCTAGTTCTCATTCACTGGTCCAGCTAGCTGTATTAGCTGGTTCTGGTAGGCTGTCAGTGTCTAGTCTCGTCTCGAAACCGATTAAAGACTTGAGGCTGAGCAGTTACTTTTCTCCTTTCTAAATGGCATTCAAAAAGGAAAGGAATGACAATTCAACGACATGAAAACATATACTATTTTCGTTGCAATAATTCAATCACTTTTATTTCTTTACTTAGGAAATTTTAAATTGTTTAACACTTGTTTCATGGGCAGTATCTACAAAAACTCTTAAAACATTATATTAATTTAAGAAAACAACAATCAATCAAAAAGTAAATTTTTATCAACATCGGTTTATTGATGTTTAGTTAATGGTGAACTTGAAGATATACATAGATTTTAAAAGTAGAGGAAACAATATCTGGAGCATGTTTTGCCTTAATGCGTCGAAAGACATAGATTAATTTTGGCTAAGAAGTGTTCGATTACTAGAGCTAAACATATTTCATTACTCCGTACAAATTATAAATCACACCAAAGTAACTTAAGGGTTCAGTCAAAGTACATTATTAAAAACATTGAACCTGCCCTTAATGAATTCCTACTGCAGTTAGTTATTGCGTTATATATTAAGGGGGGAGGACTGCGGTGGTGTCTTATATCTGGGGTTTAATTAAAAATTACTCTTTGTTGCCGCTTGAAGAGCTCTAAAAGATTCTGATAATGAATAAATTGTCAGGGAAAGAAATACAGATTGGTCTGCTCTCGACCTTCACACCCATATAGTTTTATATGAATTATGTTAATGTTAAATTGTTTTAGTCGTTATAAAGAAATAAAATGTGTAAGTCTTTTCACTCATCGAGCATGCGCAGACGTACTTGACATTATGAATTACAATATGATAAAATGCTGCCAAGTTTCCGATGAACCATCTCTCAGAGACAGATATACTTTGAGTTTGTGCTCAAGGACAAAATGTATTATAGAGATGCAAGAATTACTGACTGGGCTGGCTACAAGCTCAGTTTTGAAGAAATTATAAAATTGGTTTGTAGCGGGTGTTCTAACATCCAGGAATGGGACCTCAAGGCTTTCCAACTTCAGGAAGCCATTGTCTTTTATGACAATGGTCTACTAAAAGAGACTAACATGAAAGGAGGAGCTACCGAATATGAGGAGATGATTCATGAAACTCTTTGAAAGAGCTCAGGTAAGAAATCAATGGTAGGAAATCAATTATAAAAATCTATCAGAGTATAAAAATGATTATGAAAGACCAAGAGAAACTCATGGAGAGGTTCTGTATTGATATTCAAGATCTCAAAGCAGCCACCAAACTCCAGAAACTTCTGGACTCAGTTAATCCTAATGGGTCTATGAAGACACCAGAAGGTAAGTTTACTGAAACTAGCATTTGGAGGTGCTGTTGAAATCTCACTTCCAAGGTTGAGTCTTTCAGATGCTCAGAGTACGGAGAATGATGTACAATTACTCACAACTCAACTTAAAAGTGACTGGGTGACAGGAAATTCAATTCCCTCCTGGCACAAAATCAAATGGGCTGTTGCTAGTTTCAGTTCTTACAAAGCGCCGGGGAGAGATGTTACATATCTTGTACTTTTTTCAGCAGAGTAAATCTTCTACTTACTCTACGCAGAATATTTAGAGCTAGCTTGACTTACGTAGCTCCTTGATAATGACCAGAGTTGTATTTATACCCTAATAAAGTACGAGTACCTATGAAGATCCCAAGGTTTCATGCCAATCTGTCTGTCATCATTCCTCCTTAAAATAGTAGAGACATAGTAGAGATCGATATATTATCCGTGAGAGGCTGCCCCTAGGCAATACCCCTTTATAGCAATCGGCATGCGTATTAGTTAGGAAAATCATGCGAGACCGCATTACACAATCTGGTGAGTAAAATTGAGCCAGCTGTAGGTAATCTTAAGACCTTTAGGCCTACCCGTCTGCCATTATTCCTCCTTACTAGGGAGATAGTACTAGGGGCTTGTATAGACATCTAGTCTTGGTCAATACCTCTTATGATACGATCCTTATATCCACAAGGATGCATGGTGTTTATAAAAACATAAAAGGGATTAATGCTATGCTAGAAGGTAGGAAAGTCTTTGCCACACTTTACGAGGAGATCATTACAGTAACTGACTCTAGGGGATGTCCTTAAGGCGCAATTTTTCTTCCTCCTCTGAAGTGTGGTGATCGATGAGCTGCTGTGCATCCTTAGTGAAATAGGCTTTATACTCTTGGATATTCTGATTATATTGCACTGGAGGTAAGCGTATAGATTAAAGCGTATAGGTATGTACAGTTTCAGATATTTTACAGGAAGCTCTCAGATTGGCGAATAGATTGTGTGCTGATGAGTTGCTGATAACAAACGCTCAGAAAACAGCCACTGTTGCGATCAGTAGAAAAAGGAACTTAATAATCTTGGTACCTTTATCATATTTGGTGGGGTCATTACTGTCGTGAGCAGTGTGCAGTAACTTGGAGTATTTCTGGGCGCTTAACTCCTTTCGAATGAAGGGAACCATTAAACATAACCATTAAAGAAGCGAAGTTGACTCTACTTGCGTGACGGCGCACATTTGGCAAGTCATCGACTCAAATAGGATCTGCTGCCTGCAAAAGTAAGGCCGATGGTTCAAAAATAAAACAATATACAACAACTTCCAATCTATCCAAAACGTCAAAGGTTAGCATCTTATTTTTCTCTTTCATGTTGATATATTTATGAATCAATATTCATTTTAATTCTTGTTCTTCAGTTTGGTTATGGTATTTTGCGCATTTATTTTCTTAGTCTTAGCCATTTATTGTTTTTTAAAATTTTTCTCTCTGGTCTCTTGAATGGCTTTATTTGTTCTGTTGATTCTTTCTATATCTAGTGCTACTAGTTTTGTTCTTTTACCCATTTTGTAACCATTTTCGCTGTTCTTCTTTTGCATGTATTTTATTCTATTGTTTGTTATTGTATTATTATTATTTTTGACAAAAGTCCTCATTGTTCTTCTTATACTTTTACTATGTTTGTGAGTAAGTAATTTTTTTCATTTATTTTACACGTTCCTGTTTTATTGTTAATGTTCTGCGAAATTTCATTACCGAGTCCAGCAACTTAAGTTTCGAAAACTAACCTCTAAGTAGCAACAGTTACTGACTAATGCAAGAGCGTCTTGAATGTTTTATCAAAAATAAATAAGAAATACACAGAACAGATCCAAGCCCTGAGGTGAATGTTCACAACCCTGTTTCAATCAAAATGCCCTTGCCGCTTTCTTTGTCCCTTGTGTGATACAAACGTCTTTTTGCTGTAGAAATCTCTCCCTTATGGTCCATATCTGCCGAGTATGACGAGTGAGTCTGTCTATCAATTATGCAACACCCCTCACTTCCATATTGTATCTCTTACTTGCTACATTTCATTTCTGCGTATTGAACTCTTTTCAATCTCTCGCCCCAGCTCCTAGATTTCTTTATGTTTGCCATAAACTGCAAAGATTTAAATTTGAATAAGATCTCATACTTTTTATACCGTAACTGGTGGAGGAAAGTAGAATTGTGCTGCCACTTTTAAATAGACAATATCCTTACATTCTGCTAGGTTGTGTGTGTTAAAAATTCGTTTAAAAAAAGGCAGGGAACGGGAATTTTTATGAAGTTTTTAACTAACTTTAAGTTTGTAATTAGTTTACGCTAAATTATTCACTTGTGTAATCTGAACTAGTAACTAAAATTTTGTGAAAACTGTACACTCACTATCAATGCATACTGTTCACACTACATCAAAGTAAAGGCTACATCAAATAATGAAATTAACCTACAGTTAAAAAACGTTTAGGCCTATAAACAGTTACAAAAATACTTTTAAGATACATTTAAATTGAACCAGTTGATTCAATACATAACTTGTTTAAGTCTGTGGACGTCACCCTCCAATCGTAAAACTAGATAGTAGAGGTAAATCAGTTGATTCAATATGTTCAGTATCGGCACAATAATCACCTGTCCAAACTTTGACATTTCAAAACTGGCGTTCAATTAACTTACAGTATGCCCTGCTACACCGTCATCATTAGTCTAGTCTAATTGGCATGAAGGTATTTAGGCATACGTTAAAAAAAGAAAGGAAAATCTAAAAAAATCATGAAATTCTGTACTCTAAAACACTGTGTTGACTGACACAGCAATAAATAAACAAACATTTATACCATAGATTATAACAAAGGATTTTTTTAGTTCGTATTTTTGGAAAATGTTTACTTAAACTTAAATAACTCTCCTTGTAATTCAAGGGGAATTAAAATTTCACGACAAACTTAGTTCACGATCAAATGGAGTTGATGGTGAAATAAAAATAAGGAAACGCAGTTTACATTTGTCGGCAATTTTGATTTTGTTTTTAGAAAATGTATGATAACTTTACATATCGTTTTATTGTCTTTAAATTGACACTTTTACTTCAATTCCATTTTTTCCCGTATACGGTTTCACTTTGAACGGCCACCATTTTGTAAGTTTTGGTTCCTGCTTTGTTGGTAAAACGTAGAATAAAACGTTCGCATGTTAAATTTAAACACAAAGTATTAATATTTCTAATGTTTACTTTTTTAAACACAAAATGGCAAATTGACGTAAACTAAGCGTTTCCTGACCTATAGTTACATATATGTCATTTTTTTATGTATGGTATTTTCTTCAGAGAAATTGCCATCAATTTTGAATAATCCTGTTTAATGCAGTCAACGTTAAATTTTGACGTTTACAAACAATTGTTTGAGTTGATCAGGATTGGTTGATTGCATATAAAGCCCTCAGGGGTTTCCCCTTTGCAGATATTACAACTTACTTTAACTATAGTAAGATAGATATTGACATTTAATATTATTTACCATACAAGAAAAATAAGGATTGAAAGACTTGTACATTAATTTAATAGGTTCAAAAAGAGCACCTTAATTACTTTACTGGCATAAATAGTTTAGTTAAGTAACTTAACTTCCTCAACTGTTGAGGAAATAGCTGGTGTTTATATATTTGTGTAACTTATACCTATTTTAACATTTGTCAAAATATTCCAATCCGGAAGCTTACATAATGAAATTATTTACCACATTTTTTTAAGGTTATGATTTATCCTTTACACCTTTATTAAAAAGAAAATATATTTTTGATGTAGACATAGTAATTTTAGATGGCTTTCGGATCTTGTGATGGGTTCACCACTCTCTGGCATATTATCTGAGATTTTCCTTAATTATATAGAAAATTCATTCCTACTAGTAGAAGCTAACCCATACAGGCATAACATAATATCTTATCATAGATACGTAGATGACACAATCATTCTATTTAACGGTAGCAGGCGACAATTGGATCTACTATGCGCATATATGAACCAGATGCACCATAATTTATCATATACCACAGAGTGCGAAACCGATCACAAATTAAATTACCTAGATCTCACCATCACAAGATCCGAAAGCCATCTAAAATTTAAAATTTACAGGAAACCCACAAACACAAATCAAACAATACACGCAAGCTCACACCATCCACCCGAACAAAAAATTGCAGCCTACAATAGCTTTGTGCACCGTTTACTATCCATCCCAATGGCGGATATAGACTACACCAACGAGTTACGTATCATCCAACACATCGCAGCAGCCAACGGATATAACCCAAATTTAATCAACAAACTAATCAACAGACATAAATTCAAAAATAGATTACCGCCTCCAGGCATCAACAATAAAGTGAAATATGTATCATGTGAATACGGAAGCCGGATTAACTATACTCTAAAAAATGCATTGGCCAAACATAACATAATCGTTACTTACAAAACTGTTAACAAAATCGAAAGGATTCTAAACACCAACACCATAAAAAACAGTGATACCCAACAACAAACAGGCATTTATAAAATCAAATGTAGCGACTGCCCTTGTTATTATATAGGCCAAACCGGTCGACCTTTTTGCAAAAGATTTAAAGAACACCTACCTACAAATAAATACAATAACAAGTCATCCAGTTATGCAAAACACCTTATAGATAATAACCATACATACTCTAATTATAATGCTAACATGGAAATATTGCACTTTTGCAAAAAAGGTCGTTACATGAACGCCATAGAGGAATACGAGATTTATAAAGCCAAAAAATATGATTCCCCATTTCTACTAAACGACCAACTTGACTTCTATTCTAATATGTTATTTGACACACTAATTGATAGGCCCCCCACCTTAAACCAACGGAGATAAGAAGTACGAACCTAATCTCATTTTAACTCAGTTACTTCCGTATGGCCAGGCGTGCACGTCTACGAAAGCTACATGATTTATGAACAATATTATTTTGTAACGATCTTCACCGGAGTGAAAATTATGTATGTGATAGTGTTGAGTGTTGTGTTTTGTGTAATAGTGTTTTTTGTTATTGGTTTTTAATGTCCTGATGATGGTCGAATTGACCGAAATCGCGATCGACAACTAAGGTAAGAAAACCTAAAATAGATACTGTATCAGTTGACGTATAATATTCTTTAATTATATCACTGATTCGTGAGCTAAACAATGGATTCAAAATCTAGAAGATGTTTAGTGCTGGTACAATATTCAGTTGCTCGCACTCGCCGTATGAAGCGGCTTTACATCTGCGAGAAAAGTTCCGACATTATTCGCTCAAGTGATACCGGATAGTCTAAACACTGAGATGCAATTTGTGTAGCAAGTTGTAAACAAGTATCTTTGCGCGAGTTGGTGTTGCAATTTGTTCCGATAGTTGACAGAAAATCCGTTTACACGTGACAGTACATCCAAGAAATTGCAACTTTCCCAAATTCCACAACTTTTGTTGAAAATACTAGTTAAAGTTCTTTATGTTGTTGTATAAATAAAAGTCCAAACAATAGGCCTTTGCTACAGATTGACCGCTGATATGCCAACGGGCTGATCC
The DNA here is from genome assembly GCA_018207615.1 of Philaenus spumarius. Classification (NCBI taxonomy): domain Eukaryota; kingdom Metazoa; phylum Arthropoda; class Insecta; order Hemiptera; family Aphrophoridae; genus Philaenus; species Philaenus spumarius. Next base: position 838,698 of record JAGFPH010000173.1, on the reverse strand, counting down.
GGCCCGCGAGGACTCGTACGCCCCGCGCCGAGCCATCTCCCTTTGCCATGCCCATTAAGTCAACTATTTGCATCTAACATTTATAAAATTTATATCAATATAAAGATTGCAAAATACCCTAAAAGTTTTATTTGAGCAATTTTTTCATAACTAGTCTCATATTAATAAAAAATTGCTAAACATGTAATTATTGTAATAGAAAAGTTAAAATTTTAACATTAAATTTAAAAATACACGGTAAGTAATTGTTTTATAGCTTAAACGCAATGAACACTTTTGATAGAGAATATTATAAGGATTAAAATAACAAAATAAAAATCACTCTATCGCTTTTCATCTCTGAGATATTGACAAAATAAAAAAGTCTTTCAAAAGTGAACTTTAAGGGGGAGGGGCGGGGACTTTTCAGAAAATATTCCTTACATAAGCAACTAACATCCGTGAAAAAATCAGCTTTTAACTAATTAGTTCCGACTCAAACCCTTTATTGACTGGGCTACTGTTTGATCCAGCGACGATGCGAACAAGGATGAATATTTATTTAGACCTGCAAGTCTATGTAAAGACAATTATTGCGACACTAGTTACGACACTCCTTACCCGCCTACATTATCAACAATTTTGACTGTCAGACAGAACACTCTCACAATTGCTCGCAGTTGTAAATCCACCTTTAAGATGCTGTAACATCAATAAATATTTTCGCTGTATTCGATGAAAATGTATGTTTTCTTAGTAATTTAATGTGAACCTACGTTTTACAACTATTTAATTTGTAAATGTTTTCAAATTTAACTCAAGCAATCTGATCGCAATCGATTTTTTGCGAAAATCAAATGATTTTCGGCTCACTATACCGGCGCACACTTGTCATCATTCACGGCGTATGCGATAGAAAATTGGTGTCTAAAAACGAAGGAAAAAAGTAGCTTATTTCATAGTTTTGAGCATTTAATTCAAAATTAAATTAAAATTTTAAGTAAACACCACTTTGCGTATTTGAATTTTAACCATAAGTTATGCTGGTTTTTGTTTATCTTTTTCAATATTATTTAGCCTACTCTGGTAATCCTAAATATTCAGATACCACTAATTAAATTGTTAGAACTTTAGTTAATAGAACTAAATTATTAAATATACATCTAGAGGTAGTGAGAAGTTGGTGTGAGAAGCACGTAAAAGTCCCTTTGAAAAATTTAAGGGTTTTATTTTGATAATTTTCTAAAATTTACAAAAAAACGTTTCAACATTTCACCTGCTATAAACAATTAACATTCGTATTGTCTAAGAGATCAGTAAAAGAACTCCCCCTCATTTTTAAACTCCTTAAATAAATTAATCTAGAATCCTAACCGTGCATTACTCTTTATCTTTTACTGCCAAGTTACTAATTATTATTATTAATATTATTTGCGGAGGGTCAAAACTTTCCTCCCGGAAGAAACAATTAGACAACCCCTCTTGATTTTTTTAACAACCCTTGGAGCGGGCTGTAATTAAATTAATCAGAATATGGCGTTACCTTGAGATGCCATTAATTAGAGCTATCATCCCCTAGGGCGCTATGGCGGCCTTGGCTAATTAGGCTTTTGTGTACTCAAGGAATTGCCAAGGGTTGGTAACACTGCCTACTTAAGTTTTATGCTTTCTTGCAATCTACACCTTCTGATAAACCCTTTTATGGGTTTTGCTGTGTTGAAACTGATGCCTTCAGGGCGAACCGATGTTTAACTAATTTTAAATAGTTATTATGTTTTGAAGTAGTTTATTGGTTTGGTGTGTAGCCTCCTAGTCCGACTAGAAATATCGGCAAATTATGTATTACTTCAATCTGATTGGTAGTTTATGAGCAACCAGTATCCAATTTAAAGTAAATGTCAATAATAGATTCATGGCTTTATACACAGTGATATTTAAGTAAGAAAATTGCTTTAAACTGCATATCTGACACGTATTTTGAGGAAACGTAATTCTAGATAGTTTTACAAATCTTTATTGTGGCGGGTTTTAATTTTTATTCGCCATCTTTTTGAATCAAACTTAATATTTTTAAATAGGATATGGCAGACAAACTAAAAACTCAAAATAAACAGATTATTTTAAACTATGAAGAACGCCACTTATTTCTTCTTCAAAATTACTTTTAGACATAAAGTATAGGCCATTTCAATACTGAAATATAAGAGTACTCTGTACATTGACATAATCAATGCATTTGATACTGTAGACGCATCTATACATATAAAAGGCAAAGCCCTCACTCACTCATCATCACTAATTCTCCCACTTCCCATGAAACTAGAGAGATGAAATTTGGCATGTGTATACTTTGTGATGGAAATAGGAAAACTAAAGAAATTTCATTTTGATATTCAAATTTTTAGGGGTAGTTTTGGGGTTTATAGGTAGTTTTGACTGATCACAGTTTCTCAAAAACCTTACTACATAGGAACTTGAAATTTGGTACACATATTGCCCATAGGCACTAGAGGCACACTCAGAACGAATTTTAAAATATTTGGCCTGTAAGGGTTGAAACAACCCTTAAAACAATAAATACTGTTTGTTAAATATCTCAAAAACCTTACCTCCTAGGAATGTGAAATTTGGTACATGTATTTTCCACAGGGGCAAGAGGCGAACTAGGAAATTATTTTAAAATATTTGGCCTGCAATGGTTGAAACAACCCCTAAAACAATAAATATTATTTGTTATATATCTCAAAAACCATACAACCTAGGGACTTGAAATTTGGTACACATACTGCTCATATGCACTAGAGGTACACTAAGAACAGATTTTAAAAAAATTGGCCTGTAAGGGTTGAAACAACCCTTAAAACAATAAATATTGTTTGTTATATACAGTATCTCAAAAACCTTACGTCCTAGGAATGTGAAATTTGGTACATGTATTTGCCACAGGGGAAATGATTTTAAAATATTTGGCCTACAAGGTTTGAAACAACCCCTAAAACAATAAATATTGTTTTTTATATATTTCAAAAACCTTACCACCTAGGAACTCTGAATTACTCTTCACTCTGAATTTTTGGGTCTTTTCTGTTATATCCCCGCATTTACAAACTATTTTCTATAGAATGAGGATTAATTGGGATAGAACTACAAAAAAATGTGAAATATAATATTTACTCACCATTTAAACGTTGGGAAAAAAATAATAAAAATTTTTAAACATGCGCAACTTTACTATTCGACTCTAGGCTAACCTATGGCAACATAAATGCAAAAATAATAATTTAAAAAATACCTAAAAGGTTCTAACCTAACCTATTTAGTTACAGTATGTTTACCTGTATTCAACATTTAAGAGTAAAATGTAAAACAACGTCGTTGTCTGCAAAAATATTAGGCTTAGAGTCGAGTAGTAAAGTTACGCGTTTGCGATAACCGGATAACCCTTATCTAATATCAACAAAAACTGGAAACTTACTTCCTTATATGTTATGGAGTAGTTATAAATAGTTATTTGGACATTCTCGATTAATCCTCATTCTATAGAAAATAGTTTGAGAATAGAAAATAGTTTTAGAAAATAGTTTGTAAATGCGGGGATATAACAGAAAAGACCCGAATTTTTTATTTATTTAATTTATTTAGCACACATACCATGACGAAGACAATTGACGGGCAACCAGTGAACAATAAATACCAAAGTAATTGAATATAAATGTTATAATTCATTTTAATAATAATAGATGAAAGAAAATGAGAGAATACTATGACAGTTAATTATAAATCATGGTGTTGCAACAAACAAATTCCCTGTAGCGAAGCACGGGTATCCAGCTAGTATACCATACAGTTATTATGCACAAACTCTAATTTGCGGGTTTTATAGCATTGCCTTTTAAATTGTCTATCAGCTATTTAAATAAAAGGCAACCACGACTGAAATCATTAACATTACTAGTAAAATAGAACATTTGAACCATGGAATTCCTCTGGGTTCAGTATTGGTTCCAATATTGTTTCTTGTATACGTTAACGATCTTTGTGAGGAACACTTTAAGGTACAGTAAGTTGACAGCTTTTGCAGATAATATTGCTTTAGTGTATAGAGGTAAGAAACTGAACGTAATTTATAACTTGAAGCTACAAGATTTATTAAATTCAAAATACTGGTTTGATAAAACTACTTATTGTTGAGTGAGATGACAAAGTATGTTATTTGGTTTAAGAGAATACAATTTAAATAAAGACATTATAATAAACTGGCATGTAAGAAATTTATAAACATTGACTGTTTATCCTTAGAAAAAAGACATTAAATATTTATAACTTGTTATAAACCCAAATCTTTTATGGAATGAGTTTTGATCACCAAATCAATCAGGAAATGAACTTTGTGTTTCGTTAATTCTATCACTTGCGTAATATCTGTCGCTAAGGGTGTTGTTATACGTTTACTATTTTCAGTTGTTGGAGAGTTACACTTGTCTTCTAGTCAGTCTCTCATTACTTTCTGAAAAACATAATCTAATAGTTATTAAAAAAAGAAGATTATAAAATACGGGTACCTTTTTAGAATTTACACATTTTTCAACCATGACATTTTCAAATTTAGTAAATTTTGTTAAATGGAAAGTCATATTTTATTCCAAACCAAATTGAAGCAATAATTACTAGAAAAAATTAATACACGAACTTCAAAATAAACGTACTTCTTACCAAAAAATAGAAAAGGAAAATACATGCATGTTTTCATATTTCATACAAAATACTGGTTCTTATAAAAAGTGTATTTAATAATTCAATGTTAAAGAAATATCCAAACAGTATGATGTGTGTAGCTCTCTGTTAAACTTTTTTGATTGTGATTGACTTGTACTGATTTATTTTTTGTTAGGCCATGCAATATTTGTTAGTGTTTTTTCTTTTTTGAACGAGTTAAGTCAGACTGAACTGTATTTTGATTGTGTAAGGCATGAAAGTCTTAAGGGGGGCGCTTACCCTGCCGCCATATTGAATCTGATTCCCATAAGAGCAATGCTACAGAATAAGTCATTTTTTCCCGTTAATTCGTGGAATAAATTTAAAATTTTGGATTCATTTTGAAGTACTATCATATACGGATGTTTATTGCCGAATACATTTTCAAAAAACGTGTTATTGTTTTCATAAACGTATGATATAAATAGTAAAAAATAGTAAACTTTATTAATTTTTTACTCAGTTGCAAAAAGAGATATTGCAAAAATTCTTAGCAATCAACACCCACAATCTATTTTACTTTAAGAAAAAAAAAAATACAGCTTTCGTTTTTTGCCAAAAACAACACAAAAATATGCTTAATATTGAAGGTATGTTTTGGTTATTTAACATTGAAATTGGTACCCAACTTCGCTGTTTTGAATGTAGAGAGCCGAGCCTTAACAAGAAATGCCTACAGGACGCTTATTGTCATTTATCAGTATAAATATATATAACTTGCTATTAATTTGTTAGTTTCATTATTTGATTTACAGTGTGTTATTATTTTTAGTTTTTTAGTTTAGTTTACATTTTGAATAGTTGTACCCGTGACGATTTCATATCCGAGTTCCCTATAGCAACTCCTGAATGAACAGGTTTTGAGATGAGTTCACGATCATTACCTAAAATATTGCCTTCGAAAAATATTTGACCCAGTAAACGCAAATTATCAAAATGTAATTGTTTTGTTTATTAAGTACTAGGGGAGACCCATGCGTGCTCCGCACGTCAACCCCCAATCGAACCTTCTAAAAATAAATGTTATATTTTATTTATAATAAAGGTGTAGGATTAATAATAACCTCAAAACTAAGATTGTAAATAAAGTTAAATATTCAAATTAAATTATTTCTTATATTTTATAACAGGAGTTATAATAATGGTTAAAAGAACCAGCAAGGCTTAGGTCTATACTTTAAAACCTTAACCTAAAAGCTAAAAATACAAAAATAATTGCTTCAAATTTTGAAATCAGCTGTTAATGGAAATATTGGAGCTAACAGCAGCTATATTATCTGTTATTTTATTCAATTGGTTGCTATGGTAATAAATGTAAATACATGTGTTGGTTTATCAATCTATGCCTAACCTAAGAATTTTTCTGACTGAATTTACAAATATTAAAATAAAAAAAGGTTTTTTATCAAAATGAATTATAGCCTATGTTACTCAGGGATTGTGTAGCTTTTTATTAGCGAAACTATTTTTTCAATCGGTTTAGTAGTTCCAGAGATTACCCCCTACATACAAACAAACAAACA
>JAGFPH010000173.1:817186-831760 GCA_018207615.1 Philaenus spumarius | reverse complement strand
TAAATATGGAACGATTATTTTAGTTTTCCTGTACAAAATATAGATTAATATTGTCTTTAATCATCTTAGTGACTATGGAAACTATGGAATGGTCATTAATAGCAGTCGTTTTTGATTGTGTTTACCCATTGCCCCCCCCCCCCCTTTTCATATGGATACTATAATAGGTAATTTATCACAAAATACTTTTTTTTCCCAATAGTAAGTCATATGTGTACTACGGTTAGTTGAAATTGGTCAATGCATTCCAGGTATGATAAAATAATTTACTGATTCTAAACTTTCTAAGTCGGTTCAAGTAAGTAAGTGCATTCAATAAATGTATATTGGTTCAGTGTAGGAAAACCCTAAAACTGTGTTGTGCTTTTGATACGAATCAGCTGATTTATCTGTTGTAAGGCTGGTAGTTATTCCCCGGATTTTCGTCGATCCTTTCTTACCAAGTGTCTATGACCCCATAATAATATACTTTCAAATTATTATCTTCAGTAGTTTTTGCGCCCCTTTGATTCTGTGTCAGTCAATCAGGACAAACCCGCTTATATTATTTGTCCATCACAACTCTATTCCAGATTCAAAGTTAGAACAATTTGTAGTATTAATTAAGATAGTAATATACAATTTTAATCCGACTCTAAGACCGAAACTTGTCACATAAAATCGGCATTTATTACGTACAACTAATCCATAAAACTAACACGACCCACTAAAGTGATACACACAAATTTCTCCTTACTCTATTCCCCCAACACGTCAACAACTCGATGATTTAACGCCCTCGGGGATGGCGAAGTTGAAATACACATTTTTGATTGTCCGCACAGCCCTTCTATATTTTTTGAAGCCCTCAAAACTGCCAAGGCGCTCCCTATTTATGGACCTACTCGGACTAATGCGCGCTTCTGATTTATACGCCAACCCGACGTATTGTTATTCTGTTTATAGCTCTGACAAGACGTATGACGCAATGAAAGGCGAGATTTTCACTTTAACAATAACTTGAGTGGTGTTTATAAAACATGTTTTATTTGCTTTTATAATAATATAGTCTACTGTTGGCAATTTATTGCTGAGTTTAAGGGAACCTTTTAAAATTTGCAATTTGAAACTTAGAGAGGAATAGCTTCGCTCACCCAATTGAGAGAATTATGTTTTTTGTTCTTCATGTTTTATTTCATAGATCATAAAAATCTAAAGTTTCCTTAAACAATGCTTCAATCTAGCATGGATCTAATCTTAAAAAAATATTAAGTATTTATTTCTTAAAATTAAAATAAAGCTCAAATTCAGCTGTATTATAATATATTTTTCTTATTTTTTGCTAAAGTCAAAACAGTGATTTACTTTATAGACATTTATAGGTTTTATGTGATTTTGTATTGCCTATGTCTAGGGTTTTCCTAAACTAAATGAGTTTCGTGTAGTTGGAATACTTGATTGACTTTATAAAAATAATTGTTAAAAATACGATTTTTAAAACTCGATCCTTATATAAATATTCCTCTCCAGTAAAGATATTACGGATCAATACTGTATACTTGTTTCAATGAAACTTTGTTTCATTTAATTTTTTACTTTTGTTTGTTGAGTTTACAATTTTGTAATATTTTAACATTTGAATTGCTTAGGGCTGTACTACTACAGAATACCCTTAGTGTTTTACACTAAAACCACGTTCCTTCGTAATACGTATTTTATAATTTCTTTATAATAAAGGTATATGATTAATAATAACCTCAACTAAGCTAAGATGGTAAATAATGTTAAATGTCTAAAAAAAGTACGTAAATGTGCGCGGTTGTGGGACTCCCGTCAGGATCGAAGTTCATCACGCCTTTTGTTCAATTATTTTACCAGCCAACATACACACATAATTTGAATCTTTCAATTGCCGTTTATTATTAGATTCTTTTTTATACAAGTATTTACTGTTTCCATACTTTTAATGTTACTATAATAAAGGTGTAGAATTAATTATAACATTAAAGTTAAGATGGTAAACACAGTTAAATATCCGTTCATTGTAAATACATTCAATAAACATAAAATGTTCGTTCATCAGTCTAGGCCTAACCTAAAATTATTGTATTTATGTTTAATTTATTTTACCTGTTTTAACGACAACATAGGCTACATACAATAATTTTAGGTTAGACCTAGACTTAAAATGACTTTCTAGGATTAACCTAAAATTATTGTATGCATGTTGCCGTTAAGGTAAAATAAATTAAATATACGTTCAATAATTTTAGGTTAGGCCTAGACTGTTGAACAAATATTTCATGTTTATTGAATGAATTTCAGCGCTTGACGATAATATCTGAACTACGCCGGACGGAACCGATCGTCTCTTAATTTAAATTGATGAACCAAAACAAATGTTTCTTGAATATATTTACATCCATTGACAAAGCAACCAATTTTGTAATGCTTTTTCGTTACTCTTATTTTATATTTGTCGTTGCCAATCGTTACGCATTACATTTGCTATTTGTTAACTCCTACCGCAACCCGCGTTAAGGAACTTCGTTCCAAAAATTAAGTTACGATAGGCCTATAACAGAGTTATAAAAAAGTTTAAAAGGGGACCTGAAAGGCCTACTTCATAAACCTAGACCCCTGTATGCTTCGCACATCTGCCTCGTGGTTACACAAAATGTTCATAGTAGGCCTAATTGATGTAACTTATATTTCCGTTTTAATAACAAGATTAACTTAATAAAAGTTGTAGTGTCTTATTTAATAGGCCTATTAAATAATTCAATATATACAGATTCTAAAATATGCACAAATTATTGAAAGCTTCTCATCGAATTTCAAAAGCAGGCCGCCCAAAGAAAATAACAAATGAAAAAAAAATAGTTTTAAAGGGTTAAAAGACACAATATTCCAAATAGCATTCAACTATTAACCTGTAGTAAGAAAAGACAAAAACAGGAAAAAGTATGCAAAAGTTTAAAATGTCCTATTTGAACACGGCTTGTCAGCCCACTCAAACAACCTGTGGGATATCCATCGACCATATTATGTGGTCGATGGGGATATCATACAAATCAGAACACAAGAATTGTTATAGTGTCTTATTTGATAGGTTTAACATGCTTCAAGTTTCTTTACGAATTTTATTTAGGCAGAATATTTTATAGTTCCACGTGAATCCTTAATATTATATAAAGAACATTTTACGAGGCATAACAAATAAGACGCTTTAATGAAACTTTTGAACCAAAACCAAACCTAAGAATTAGAAATTGTTTGCAAATATGAAATTAGCTGTTAGTGGAAATGCCCTGAGAAAGAGTTTACATGCCAGAGGTGTTTGAGTAAGTAGCTGATTATTGTACCAACAGTGACAATCTTCCATTAGAGTTAAGATAATTATGTATTTTAAACGGACAAGTAGTATTTTTGTACTATATAGCCCATAGGTTCTATGAGGGGTTTATTATCATACTTAGCGCTATACTCTTTACATTGATATACAGGGTGTTTCGGAAATCTCTACCAATACTTTTAGGTATTGTTTAACAAGTCATAATATCATTAGTCAAATGTTCGAAAGGCCTTAGTTTTTTATACAGCCGCCAATTTGTTTTTTTCTTTTGTCAATTATTATCTCAAAAACGGATTTATGTAATAAGCTGAAATTTTGCAAAAACCTTAATAACATAATACCAAAGCTACAAAAACTAATCAACTTTCTCCATCTACCTAATTAAAAATGGCGGTCATTGGTAATGTTTGATTTGAATAACAGGCAAAGAAGTTCCGTTTCTTAACTACAAATAAAATTATTATTTTATAAAAATCTGTGCAAAATTTCGACTTGTTATATCATTCAGTTTTTAGGATAAAAATATACAATTTTAAAAAAAGGCGGCTCTAATTATTTGGACATTTTAATAATGAGTACCTGGGCGACCGAGCATTACTCGGTATTTTTGTTAATTGTGTTTTTTTTTATAGGAAAATGTATGTAAATACAAATCAGGTAAGTACTGTTTTGTAGGCCTACTCATAACTCGCGAAATATTAGCACGGGTCAGCTGATTTCATGCTTAAAACAATTCTAACCTTTAAGAAAAAAAAAAAAAAATTTATAGGAGACAGCTGATGGAAATATTATAGGAAACAGCTGATGTTTGTCATATGTATCCTATTGATTTTAAATTACATAACCCCAATGTTAAAAATTTTCAATTTTCAAATGAGTTTTTCAGAAAAATACGAGTTTTCCTGAGGTAATGGTTTTCACCAATCGATTTTTTAGTCCCAAAAGCCTCTAATCCCAAAGTTTCAGCAAAATCCTTCCGCTGGATCTCGAGATTGCTCGTACAAACACACAAACAAACAAACAGACATTGCTCGTATTAGAGTATAGGATAGGATATTGTGAATTGTCTTTGACACAGAAACAATATATCTAAAAGTATTGGTGCAGAGTTCTAAAACATCCTGTAATTACATAGGCTGCCAGTGCACGGTTTTCACGTAGTTTAGTTTCCGAATTAAAATAAACAGGTTGATTATTTTGTTTGTGTCTTTTCTTATGGATTCAAACCGACCAAAAAATAAGTAATATAGGCCTACGCCAGCCTCATTATTAAAATGTTCAATTACTCTCCAAAAATAGAAATAAAGAATTCGCTTTCCACATCGTATCGGGTGAACCTTGAACCCTCTTATGCATTTCCTTTCAATTTACCGTAAAACCCCTTCCGCGTAATTGCCGGTTCCGATCTCAAAGGCATATAGAAAACTAGCTTCAGTTTGTTGAATGCTCGGAAAAGGAGAAGATTTTAAAAGATTTATTTCCAAAGGAGTTCAGCGAAGGAAGATATCCTGGGAAAGTATTGCTTTTACTTATCAAAGACAGACAACTTTGAGGCCGCGCTGCCCCATTGGCAGGATAAGGAGAAAAGGGTGAATAGGTTAGGTCAAAGCGAAGAGTTGAGTCCGTGTTTATACCATTATGTCATTAATTCTCATTTAGACTTTGAAAGTTATGCATGACTTTCTTACAGCCTATAAACGATCTAATGCATTATACCATCTAGATTTTGAGATATTCCTTTTTGTAAATTTAACATAACATAACGAAAGTAGTTGGTTCCTTAAATTAAATTGTCTAAGTTTTCGGATTTTTATAATAATTAAGAAATTAACTTATCACTTTGAGATATTTCGTACAGTACAGCCTAATTTAACCTAAACAAACCGAAAATAATCCTAGTTAATATTAATGCGTCAAAATGTTTAGATATTCTACCTTATGATGAACCTAACATGAAATACTACGTACACTATAACCCAACTTAATATAAAATAACAATAGCTTAATATAACATGTTGAGTTTTTGAGTTATTCAATCTTAATCTTAATCTCAAGCTATTCCGTATAATAATAACCTAACCTTACCTGTCCAGGTTTTGATATTTTCTACTTAAAAATATATCATGATCCAAAATATTCTATTTAATATAAACTAAGAAAACCAATATTAACATAACCTAAGTTTGGCTTCAATGGTTAAGTTTTGAGACAGTCCGTCTAATGAAATTAACCTAACCTATAATATTGAATACTATATAACTTAACGCAACAAAAACTAATCTAACATAATCTGTTATTTTCTGTATAATATAACAAATAAACGGTACCAGGAACTGGCACATACTTTCTCACAAACATATTTAAATTATTAAACAGATACACTGTGACTTCATAATTGTAGGTGGAGTAGGAGAGGTGATATTAAAGTAGGAGAATAACTAATAAATATTATTATTATTAACTAGAGAGAAAACTATACTACTAGGTTTTAAAAAACAACGTTCTCCCTTTTCGGCTAAAAATACCCCCAAAAATCTGTTATTATTATTATTAGCTAAACGAGAATTTTTAGAAAGATGCTTTTTTTGCATATGGTAGGGTACATTAAGGGCTACAAATAAGCCAAATTTTATCAAAATCGTTAGAGCCGTTTTTTATATAAAAAAATAATAACTGATTTTTGGGTTTTTTTTTGCCAAAAAGGGGGTTGTTTTTCAAAACCTTTATTCGTGCATCTATGCAGGCCTAATTGACATGTTTGGTGCAAATTCGTTCGAAATCGATTGAATAGTTTTCTCTCTAGCTTTGTATACACACAGACAGACATTTCGTAAAAACCACTTTTCTGAACTCATCAGGGGGTCCCAAAACGGATATTTCCACAAAAATATCAACATCGATTATTTTGCGATCACTATACTTTCTCTATAGCCTACTTATAGTGAGAAAGTAAAATAACTTAATATAACCTGAGATATTAAATATAATATGCCATAAGTTAATCAAAAACAAATCCAATACGATCTGAGATATACCGTCGTATGAACTAACTAAACTTGTAATATTCAATTTGACATAACGTAAAGTAACCAAAACTCACCTAACATAATCAGATTTAATCCGTGTAGTTATAACAAATGGCTAATCTAACATAACCTGAGCCTGAGCTGTTCAGTTTAATATATCCCAAAATATGCAAAAGCACCTAAGATAACCTGAGGTATTTATTAGAACATGAGTTACCATAATCCAATTAAAACCAAATCCTACATATTTATATAACATTAGCTTACACTGTCCTGATCAGATTTTAAAATATTCGTCTTATAAAAGTAACCTAACCTCAGTAATAGCTTAACATAACCCAAGCAAACAGAAACTTCCTTTTGAGCTACATTACTCAAATAGGATTTTTGAATTCAATGCAATATATTTTTAATTTAAGGACACATTTATAAGAAATTAACTTTCATAACTTGCCGAACTATATTAAGAATCATGAAATGCCAAAGAAAAGTTACAAACAAATAAATTGTATGCGCTAAATAAAACTCTAACCATAAAATGTTTATTTATTTTCTTTGAACAATTGCCATGCCAAAGTCGAAACACTTGCGGTAGTCTGGTGCCACCATTATGCAGTCTTCATACTGGGCAATTTGGTTGAAATGTCGCCTGGCGTGCTATCTTTCCAGACGGAGAAACTAACAAAGAGAGAGAGAGCGCGAGAGAGAGGAAACAAAGGGGTAATAAATTAGAAGGATGAGTGCAGAGCAAGAGAAATGAGACTAAGGGTTGGGGTAGGGGTTGAACTGCTTGCGATATTTCACATTTTGAGGGGGGGTTAGCTTCTGTTGTAGGATATTTAATTAAAGCCTGAGGCCAGCTCGGCTGATAGATTGAGTTCCAATACTTACACAGACATGGTGAAGGAAGTAATCTAACCTAACCTATCTGAGTATGTTTTTTACCCGCAAAATGTTTTTAATATTAATAAATAGGTTCTGACAAGCTGTTGTAACTGACTTCTGTCGGTCAAGAATCTACTGGACATTAACGAAAAACCCCATTTAATACTATTAGTTTTCATGTTTGACTATAGTAGCTCAACTATCACTGAATAATAAAAATTGTGGTGAAACTTGTTTGAGTAAATTAACGTTTCGTAATCAATTTTTGTTCTATTATGTATATAATTCACAAGCCAAGCTCAGTATTTCTTTCTATACATGGTTGATAGCTGTTCAATTATAAACGTAGCGAATTTAAAACAATTTTAAACTAGTCCCCAACCACAAGTTCGGTAAATAACACAGCACAAATAAACTGGTAAAAATGTATTGTATGTTAGTTTAGTGCCTGATGTACATTTCTGTAACTACTGTAAGTTACCATCATCGGAGAGTTCTAAATCTAAACTAATACTAATTACTGTATTACTAAGCTCAGGTAGATCGGCCAATTATAGTTGAACCACGTCATTGGACCAGGTAGCAGCGGCTAACTAAACTTGTCCCAGTCCTTGGGAATGGCCAGAGGTTACAAAATGAAACAGTTTACCATAATATTTTAAAACTACTTAAATTACAGATCAATAATGATTACAATAACATTTTAAAACTTTTTATAATATTGAAGGTATGTAAAAATGTAAATTGGAGTATATACAAAATTTAAAAATTCTTAATACAAAATACATATTATATATAATACTCTGCGTGCGAAGGTATAATGTTGCAAAAACAAACGTTCAATGATAATTTTTAAAACTGCATCTAATACAAACAATAACAAGATAATAAATATATATTAAATGAGTATATTAACTATTTAGAAGATACTAGATATAAAAACTACAGATCTTCTACGTTCTAAATTAGCTTGTTACATAAATTAAACAATAAAACCCTAAAACTCTTTAAAATAATGATTAATGATAAAGATGTATAAAAATATAAATCCGAAGAGTTCGAAAATATGTTAATTTGAGTTTAGGATACTATAAACACCTACTATTAACTTGATTATCGAAATGAACGTCAGAGAACTATTATAATATTCAGTGCTTCATGAACTGTTTAACCGCTTAATTTTCAGAAACTTCTTTGATAGAAAGATTTCTCTTTTCAAAGTTCTTAACTTTATCTACCAACAGGGTGGCACACAAGTTTACAGGTTATTCACAAACTTACAAAAAATGATTTGTTCAACTTTTAAAATATAATGTTGTTTTTATTTTTGCATATTCAATATAAGCTCCTTAGTATTGGAATTTTAATTTACCTTTACAGGTCATAAAATATTAAACAGTTCTGCATAAATAGTAGACAGACAGGATCAACACGATAGCACACAACTGTAACGTTCAAAGTGATGCATCGAATAAAATTCATTAAAAACACAAATAAAATAAGACCATACCATTTGTTAAACATATTTTTAAGGTAACGACACATATATTTTGCTTATATAATTATGACACTTATATTTTAATTAGCATAATCTTGTTAAAATAATGATTATATCATTAATTTTCTGAATTAGTAATGAATCTGTATATTTATATGTGCATACTATCAGATAGCTGCGGCTTCGCGCACAGATATGTAGGCCTATAATTGATGAAATGAATATCGAGTAATATTTAGCATTACCATTACATGGAATTTGAAAAATCAATTTCAGATCAAAGCTCCTTCACCCAAAAAAATAGTGAATTACGTCCAAAAAGAACCGTTTCCCGTTCAGACAAGCATAGTCTTTATTCTCCACGTTAGTTACTCATAACGCCCAACAAAACGTATAAATTAAAAATCAGATTTTAAGATGTATTTCTTATTTATCGGTAAATTTAATATAACATATTGTGTACGCAAAATAGTTTACACCATTTACGCATAAATAATCGAAATACAACTATTTTCCTTTCCTCTATATAATTGAAGAAATAATATGTGCCAAGTTTCATGTACATTTATTTTAAATTAGGTAAAATTTTTAACCCTTAGACTCAAGTAATTTGTGTTTATTTATTTAATTTATCACTTTTTTTACTAATTTATTTATTTTAATATTTTTTATTTATTTATTACCGCATTTATTTAGTTATTTTTATTTATTAATATATTAGTATTATTTTTAAAATATTTTAGACTTAAATTTTAGATACATTTTAGGATAACAATTTTTTTTAAACCGTTCGTCAAATAACGTGGGGAAAACCAGACATGTTTCGATCAACGAACTATACTACATATCGATGGTTTCGATATAGTAAAAAGGCTATTTTGTTCTTACTCATACTATCATTCTAAACTCATTTCATTTGTTTTATGTTTTGTCAATGTTTTTATGGTCTCATCTTGGATTACGCGAATTCTCGTCAATATTGGTTTTCACTATTTTACTTTTGGTGCTCAAACATAAAACCAAACGAACTCAAGAAAGATCTACTTTTTATCTTCTTTATAACCCCCCCCCCCCTTCCCCCACAGCTAAAGGTACGTAACTCTCGCAGCCTTGGTATCTCTGACGAACCCAGAACCAAGCATCTCAGGCCTAAGTACATCTTATGCATATTCATTCTTTGCCTTTAATATTTGAATAGCAGAAAAACAACATTGTGAGTGTTTCATTAACTTTTTGTTCGGATTAAGGGGCGAGGGTTTTATTTCTATTCCCTGGGGTGAAGATCTTTTTAAATTAGGTTAAATCGTAATGTAGGCGAACATCCGTCCCCCGTCTGTACTACGTTTTAAAGAGGAAATGTTTGTTACCACTTTCCCAAAACTAGTCGTCCGATTTCTACAAAACTATTACAACATTCTATGTTTCTACGTGTTATGTTACATCGTACTACATATTTAGTCAGAAAGTAATGGTGGTTTTACTTAACTTTGTTAAAATTAGGGTGGTAGGTCTACCTATTTAACTTGGAACGTATTAAAAGCTTAGAAGTTTAACCTAAATTGTAATACAAAAGCACAAAAATAATAAAGGTAATATACGTTACACTCTAAAAAAAAAAAAAAAAACACACACACACACACTACCAGTCCTAAGTTATACTGGCTATTTTTAATACATGTTTAGGATAATCATAACCTCAAATCTAATGAGGTAAATAATAATAAAATTTTAATTAAAGCAATAAGTAAGTTGTAGCAGAAGTTGTAATAAATGTTAAAAGAACTATCATGACTCTAATCACAAACAAAACGTAAAAATTTGAATTACAATTGGTTTTAAAATATATGAAATCAGTAAAGTTGTTAGTGATAAATTGGATGCACTTTATTAAACAGCTGATTACAGTACCTTAAATGAAAGTTGTGAATCAGCTGAGATATGCATTTGAATGTACACATATTTAAATAGTAATATCTTTTTTGAAACTATTTATATTCTTAAACCTTCTGTGAAATTATTTGTAGATTTTACTATTGTTCACATCAACTTGAAACTTTGTTCACACTATAAACTTATACACAGTTGTTTTAAGAACTTTCTATCAATACAGTATTCTTTCTGGGCCAAAAACGGTTCAATATAATCATTATTCAAATTTCTGAAAATTCCTCCACACAGCCATAATTTGTTCTTTTCAAGTGGCATTAATTGTCATCTGAAGACTGATATACTAAATTAAATTCTTCAACTAGTTTTATTGCATAAAGTTTAAACTACAAAAATTGATCAGCTATTTGAAATTTATAATGGCTATCGTTTAAAATGTTTAGTGTTGAATATTTTGAAAACCATTACGTAAAAAATAACATAAGACAAACTATTCTTTTTTTTTAATGGTAAACAAATTTGATTTATATTTTCCTTTAGGTCAAAGAATATCTGAGATATTAGACAAAAAGTATAAACATAACTTGATTCTAGTTTTTATGTTTGTTTTTAGGCAATTAACAAGAACACAATTTCAGTTGCCCAATTTTGAAACAAAATTTACAAGTGAAAAAAGAAATAATGCCTGGTGTTAATAATTAGAAGCCTCAAACACTTTAATAATGATGTGAAGTGCCTTTGTTTGGCCTAAAATCATTTAAACTATTGAACTCCCTGCACAGTACATAGTAAGTGAGGTGCATAGATTGCAAGTAATTTAATTAACAGTTCAAATTATATACGTGGATTTAAGAATAGATTATAGATAAGTTTTCAAGACCGAAGCGTCCTAGTGTCTTGTAACAAATCCCACAAGCGTGACTCGAACTCCATCGTACATCATGATTATGAAGGTAATGCACGACGTTGAAGGAAATTAAGCAGAACTGATCAATAAGAAATCTGCCGTTCCTAATAAAAGGGAGGAAATTACAGGCTAAGGGTACACATTAAGGGGGATGTACGCACCCTTGTTTTCATGGAGCAGTTTATTTTGCATTTTCTTTGCTGCTATTGTTTTTATCTCAGCAGTGTTAAATTACTTTTTACCCCCGAGTCAGTTTCCAGTAAACATGTAACCCCCGCACCCCCTACTTCGCCCGACAAACCCACCCCACCCCCTTTAAATTCTGTTGTTTCACGCCTCGCCGTAGGCCGCTACGGGGTTTATAACCGTACTATATAACTTTATAAATGTTTCAATTTAAAACGAACTGTTTTTTGGCTGGAGTATGCGAAATATTTATGGGGTGTTTATGGCGTTTTAGTTTTCAAATGTCTGGGGTGGAAGACGAATATGTTTCTGTCCTCGTTAAACACAAGTTTTTATGATAGTATTGAGGTTATCTAGCTATACTTTTCCCATATTATTACCAACTAAAGAAAATTGTATGAATCAAATAAACTAACTATTAATACAAATCAAATTAAGAATATAAAATAATAATAATTTCCACGATAAAGTGGACGTAATAAATGTTTTAACACTTACCAAATACTAGACGATGCTACGAGTGCTTTGCATGCCAAACCCCTCTTGCTACATCCACAATCACATTTATCATTTTCTTTGTAATATTGGACTAACCATAACCTCTATTATATTACAAAGGTTATTAAGGCCCAGCATTTCTTAGGCCTACTCCTAAACAAAAATAATCTACAAATAAAAAGTACATATTGAAATTATTATATAAATTACTGCTAGGATCCATGAAATAAGTTTTAGTACAATTTTCTGCCAATCCTAACGTAACACTTTCACTTAAATTTGTCGATGCGTTTCGGAGTTTCTCCATTATCAAGACCTATTTCAGTAGGCCTACTACAATTTTTTAGAGTACTGAAATAGGTCTCGATACGTTAGGATTGGCAGAAAATTGTACTAAAACTTAAGTACATATTGGTTCAAAGTATGAAAACAGATGTTAATATAAACGCCATCAGTGACAACACTAAACGACTTCTATCAGCAGATCTATTTATTTTAAATTGTCAAATATTGTAAATCTTAAGCTGTATTTACATTTGCAAGACACGTTGCAGCATCATTCGCGCAAGTAATCTTGGATGGTCTAAACACTGAGATGAAATTTTTGCCGCAAGTTTTAAGCAAGCTTTCTGCGAGCTCTTACATGAGTTAGTGTAGCATTTTGTAATATGTTTCGACAATTGATGCAAAATTCGTTTTAACGTAACAAATTAATGCAAATTTTAAATTTCAAATCTTCCTTAACTCTTGTTGAAAATACCAGTCGCTGTTTAATTATGTTGTGATATTATATTCATAGTTTCAATAATTCTGTTAGATTTGAAAATTTATTATTTTCCAAACCTACTTGAAACCATATCCTTTAGATGATGTAATAATCTATGATATGTTAGTTGCATTTTAGTTCTTGAGTTGTTACTGTGTGCAATTCAATTAAAATACATTTATTATGCCAGATGTACCCAATAAGTTGGGAAATAAAACTATCAAAACCGGGAAATAGTGTTAATGAACCTTTATGCAAAATGACGATGTTAATGATGTTGTATTAACCGTTTCTGCAACTAATAGCAAATTAAAGAGGTAAGGGTTTTAAATCCAGCAATTGTCAGCTTGAACTCAGCACTATGTTTACTTTTCTTGACTCAGTATGTACTTATTTGTTCCATTCCTCAAGCGCATCTTTAAAGTATTACTTTATTACTATTGTAATAAATTTGTAACGCTTTTGTGTGCCTTTAAAGTGTTGCCAAGCGTGAAACCTGTAATAAAATACTAAAACTAGTTAATAAAACATATACTTGGTGTAATATCTAGCAATTACAGTACTTCAGCTAATTTCTTAGCTCGAAGAATGTAATCTCTCTTACACTCACCTAAGGTAATTAATCAACCGCTGAATGTCTGTTCTCTGCACACTGTTTCTACAACAAGGTATAGTTTTATTTTATTTTTAAATTAATTGCCGTTTTTGCATTTAATTTAAAATGATATTGTATTTGTCAAGAAAGTTAAAATTTTAGTTTGATTTATTTTATGTTGGTCTGTATTTAATACAAGATAGAACTAAAGAAGCTTATGTGAAATCCCAAGTATAATATCTCATCATTCTAACCGCACTAGTAAAACTTTTAATTTTTAAAGGGTTCGAATAAACTTGGCACCAAAATGGAGAGCCTTATCATCATATACTACAAATAAACTGAGCAACGTTCACTTCAAAAAATGGGTTCGAATTCCTTACTTAAACGCACTAGTTAATCAGAACTATGTTTAGAAGTGTTTCTGAAGAAAATTACAAAAATAATTATTTTAAAATGCACAATTTTATTTACACTCAAAATAAAACTATAAAACAGTTCGTATTAAAATATACTATAACTACTACTATATTGCTTTGTTAGTTTTAGGTTAGAATGCTCCCCATGATGGCAAGTAAACTTATTGCAAAACTATGTATTAATTAATTGTAAGCAATTCTATAGATTTTTACTCCGAAAAATGACCACCTAACTAGTTCCTGTGTTTGGAATTAGTTACTCAAAAACTCTTCACCATTCGAATTTTCTCGAATTTTGATCACCATTTGCAGTAAGGGGTGGTCGTACCATACATAGTTTCACACACAAGTTTTAAGTAGAGTTTAAAAGGTTTACAAGAACTAACTCTAAACTGATGCATCTGGCTTAATATTGTACTTAATAAGGGAGTAAAGAATTCTTTGTTCTGAGGCCAAATTTAGATAATCGCTTGCAGTAAGGGAAGGTTGTATCAGAAATAGTTTCACACACAAGTTTTATGTAGAGTTTAGAAGGTTTACAAGAACTAATTCTAAACTGATGCATCTGGCTTA
>JAGFPH010000173.1:798231-817176 GCA_018207615.1 Philaenus spumarius | reverse complement strand
TTTACTAAGGGAGTAAAGAATTCTTTGTTCTGAGGCCAAATTTAGATCACCGCTTGCAGTAAGGGATGGATGTATCAGAAATGGTTTCACTCACAAATTTTAGGTAGAGTTTAGAAGTTTACAAGAACTAACTCTAAACTGATTAGATTTTGCGCTTAATGGAGCAATGCTTTTTGTTATTTTTTCACCTCCTTGAGCTGAGTTGGTGATACAAAAAACCTTTTAAACTAATTTTTTTATTACTCTTAGAAGGTAATACTTTTAAATGGACGCAAAATTTTTAATACTAAGGGAGTTATAGCGATTTTTTAACAACAAAAATCTTCTAATTTCCACCCCTTGGTCCAATTTTGACAATTATCAATCTCGTCCGAGATTTTTTAGGGTTATGTTTATGTATCACTCTGGAGTGAAAATTTATATCGTGTCAACAAAAAAGGTTATATTTAATATAGGCCTATGTAATTTCTTAGAAATCTATCTAAAATATGTGTTAAATAAAGGCATAAGACTAGGTTATAATAACCAGGGAGCCAGTGACATCAAATGTACCATTATCAAAGTTTTTATGAAAATGGATAATAATTAACAGATAATTAGAATACGAACAAAATAATGAAATAATACGAATAAGCTTGCTCTCTAGATATAATAAGCGGGAAATTACTAGTTGCGCATGTGCAGTAAGCAAATGTCTGCAGTAGGGTTGATCCATCCGTTTTTGGACGGTTCATATAGTACAACCGGTATGACAGATATTTCCGGCAATCTGAAAAACACTTTGTAAACTTTGAATAAACAAAACAATATTTCTTTCCTTAAACATTTTTTTATTTGTAAATATATGTGAACTGTCTCCCTTTTCCGTGAGGGATATCACACACTTCTGGTAAGAGTGAGTTTGCCATACTGATTTTTTTCTGAAATAGGCTAAACCTACAACAAACTACTTTGTGTACTTACAACAGATTTCATTATTTCCTTCATAACGGTATGACATTAATTAATTATGTGGCTATTAATTAAATTTAAAATATTTCCGGCCGGCTTTGCCTTGTCATACCGATCATCCCGTATGCTAATTAGTTGTCAATTGTCAGTCACCCAACTTTTTATTTTATTTTTTAATTTAAAAGTGAAAACTCAGAGTGATCTTCGCCTGAAAAACACAACTAATCATTTTATGCTCACAAATTAAAGTGTTGGAACACATACAAATATACATTCTTTAAAACTCGCGATAAAAATTAAAACTGATCAATTTATGTAATAAGAAAATAAAAATTGGCTCATAGTAGTTATAATTTGTCTGAAAATTACAAAATCGGCTAGCTACACTCAAAATGTTGCCGTTTAGAGTAGTCTTTTTCAGAATTTTAAAATTAGGACTTAACTTTTTAAACTATGTAATTGAGTTGAACTATTTGAGACACTGACAATGTGTAGATTAAACGCAATTTTACTAATTGTTTTTCATTTAAAGCGAATTTTTAAACCTCAAAGTTTGTAGTAACTTCTCAATTTAAAAATAAAATTTTCAGTGAGGCGATTTAGCTTCACTAGTAATTTGGTATATAGTTTTCAATTTGGTTTACCCCTTACATAAATGTATATAAACAAATGTTATATTACAGTATTTAGATATGGCTTCACCACATGCCGTTTATTTTCTGAAATAGAGCTCACAATTCAATAATAATAATTAAAAAGATAAATGAAAACATTGTCTTCACGCGCATAACAAACCTATTTTTGTAACGTTTTATGTTTATATTCTCGGCGCTCCACAAAGTTCTTTGAAAGCTCTCCCTCCCCCCTCCTCAAAGCCGGAAACTACCATCCCCGATTTTTCCTTCCTCTCTGAGTAAGATATTATTGGAATCTCTCTTCGCTCTTCAGTTGCCAGCTTTGGCATTAATTAATTATAGCAACCGCTTCTTCCCCTCCCACTGATTCTCTTCTCTTATCCCTCTTCTTAGCTTCGATAATACAACCTCTTTAATCAGATTACGCGATGAAAAACTTTTCAAAAATTAAAACGACTGGAATAAATTAGGTCAGTAGGTTTCCTTCGATTGAATTTAATATATTAAATGCGAACTAAATAGTAGACGCAACATGAAATATCTATTTCCATTTATTCAACTTACATTTCATTTTCACAAATTAGGGTTTCTCTTGAAACGTTGTAAAGACTTGCCTATTTTTAACTCGGGCGAGGCCGTGTACGAGAGCACGTACGTGGTGTTCATGTGATATTCACTTACAAAGTTTGATAGAGTTTTACTCTGACTCCATGTTGACCGGAATTCCATTACACAGGGAACTATATATATACATAACTCTACTCTAACAGAGAACTAATTAAAGAAGTGAGGTTCAAACAAGTTTACAAATTAATCGCCCGTGACGTCACACAGCTAAGCTAATGGTGTTTGTAAGCTTGGGTGTGACAATAACAAACTATCATGGTTCAGTGGCTAATGAAACTGACATCATTCTTCCCCTCAATAAATGTAAACTCGGCTACAATGCTATTATCTCTTTAAAACTAATAATAAGTTTTGTACCAGCATTTCTAACATTCTACCGCCGATTTCTATATCTTTTTTACTATTTACAAAGGTTTTATTTCCTTAAATGATAAATAATTTTAAAATAGGGGGAATCGTAAATTTTCACGTAGGGGGAAAGAATATTATAACTTAAGATATACATGTAATCATGTAAGCACTGATAGCCGGAGCAGAGTTTTTCTAAATGGAACGAGTTCGTCAGACACATCATGTTAAGTGCTATTGGTTCTGTCTATGAGAAGTTATTGCATATAATTATTGTTAGTTTTGATAGATACAAGTTGAATCAGAAATTATCTGTATGTTAAATATGTTGTGTCCATTAAACAATTACACCACTCACTTATATTTGTTTATTTGGTTAAAACTCAACACATATTTTGACAGGTATTTAAAAATACAAATAATGCGATTCTTACTAAGCGTATATTTATACGGTTATTTTTAAAATATAGTCCCAATAGCAGCATACTAATAACACAGTAATTTAATGTCAACATTTTATTATGACAGTTAGTTTTAATAATTTCACACACTCTAGTACAGACAGGTGAGTGATTCCAGTATCCTAATATTTTGACATGTGTTGTAATGACTAGGGCATATCAATTGGTATGCGGCATAGAATAACCATATGTATTGGCCTTAAATAAATGTCCATCTGACATAATTTATAGTTAATCAATTCAACCTTTATTATATAGGTTTATTAAATTCTGCACTTTAATAACCCACCTTTAGAAAATGCAACAGTTAATTTATTTACTAGTACAGTAGTAAATTTCATAGTTGGTACAACTTAGAGCTAGTAAATACAATGTTTAGTAAATTCAGTCATTGATGAATTAAATGATACCATGTTGTTCAATGAATTTACCATTAGTAAATTCAACTTTACTGTTATTAAATTTAGCACTAGTAAATTTAACCATTAATTATTTACCGTTAGTAAATTGAATGGTTAATGAATTTAAAATTTTAGGAAATTCAACCATTAAAATCTTTGACGTTAGTAAATTCCATGGTTGTCTTAGTAAATGCAATTCAATACATTTATCATTACTAAATTAGTGGTAAGTTTATCACTAGTAAATTAAACGGTTAATAAAGATACTATTAGTAAATTCGAGTGTTAATACATATAGCATAAGTAAATTCAACCGTTAATAAATTCAATGGTTAAATTATTATAGTAGGCTATTAGTTAATTCAACTATTAATAAATTTAGTATTTTATAAATTCTACCGTTATTGAATTAAATGGATAATACAATTACCATTAGTAAATTCAAACATTAATACATTATAGTTAGTAAATTTAATTTATAACGAATTTACCATTAGTAAATTCAACTTTTAATAAAGTTAGCATACATCTATTAAACAGTTGGTAAATTTAGCTTTGGTGAATTTAACCGTTAATCAAAGATTTTAACGTTAAATGTATCTAGTGTTAATAAATGAAAACGTACATTAACTTTTAATGAAGCAAAACTAAATTCTGAAACTGTCATATAATCTTCAAGTAAGATTATTACTGATTAGTTAGCAGTTGATATGGAGACAGAGTTGAGAAGACGTAGTAGATAAAAAACTTGTTATATTATCCTAAAACGTAAACAAATGAAAAATGTATTTTCTTTTAGAACGTTTGGGACAACGTAGATTAATATCTCCATGCCGTCTTCGATTTAATTAGTTTTATTGTCTTTATTAATATGCCCGTAATTATCTGGATATAGATTCTTTTTTTAAACACAATTATTTTAGAAAGTAAAAACTGTCCGAGTTAAATTTTCAATCGAAAGAATCAATTCCGCGCACCCGCCTTACATTACCATTAAGTATTATGGACCATTAAGTATCGACTTTCTCAATCACACCGAGAGTCTTTAACAGCATCCGGTGTTTTGGGGATCAGCAGATAAAATTGTTACCCGTACTTTTCACCAACTCATGGTATATTTTTACACAACGATAAAACTATAATTCCGTACCCTGCCCGCGTGGTTCACCAACCCCCTTAGTATAATCTGATAAAAAAAAATTCAAGGAAATCACGATTGATTAGGTCAGAGGCACTCGGTTGGGGTGGGGGGTAGTGGTGACCTAGATACTGATGTACGAACAGTAGGTTCAGATGTATTCCTTGAATGATGGGAATGTTTGCATCCAGTGTAATAGAGATAGACAGTTAGTATTGGGGACTCCGGGTAGTAGAGAAGCTTCCATTATGCTGAAGTTGGAACCTCGTGTTCGAACCTGGTTACTGGCTATCGTTTACCCACGTGTTAGTGTGCGCCAATGTTTTCATTAGCTCAACTGGCTTTAAAAAAGGAATATTTGTGGCCAATATTACAAGCACGTGTAAAGATAGTTTTCTTTTTCAAAAGAAATATTAACATAAGTAATTCACTTATCACATTTTTTAATCTAACAATTTTGTATTGTGGGAAAAAGACGTACCGTAAATAAATTTAATAAATTAAAAACTGCTTATTATTATTTCAGAATCTTCTTATCCAACTTTTACTGAAAACATCAGAATATACGCGAGTTTATTTATACTCCCATGCGAAGAATTTTTATTGTGTTTATAGCTTTGTCAAAACGTATGAAGCACTGAAAGGCGAGATTTTAACTTTAACGATAAATTAATCAATATTTATAAAATCTCAGACATCCATTGTTCTCATATGTTTACAAAATAATTAAATTTTAAAATATTTAACACATTTATTTATTTGTCTTGAAAATACGGTCGCGATTTTGAAAAAAAAGTTTAAAATTGTTGTAAACTCGAATAACGTTAAATAAAAATGTTGAAAAAATGTATATTAATGTCTTAATCTAGGTACCTTAAACGATATGTTGTTAGTAAAAAACATGAATTTTATGGTTGTCTGGAAACGAAACTTTAGGACCTGTTTTTTATTACTGTGATGTTAGTAATAACTGTCTCCTAAAGTTTGATAGTTTTTTTTCATCCTGTATATTGCGTACAGCGTTTAGCACTTTCATAGAACACTCATAACAAAAGAGAAAATATAAAGAAATCATTAAAATATTTTTGATCTCTTTTTTAACCCCTATAAATGTTTAGTATAATTTAAATACCTTCCGTCTGTATTTTCAGTTTTCTATGTCAAAACTGTGTGCGAAAATGGTGGAGCCAAACACCTAGTCGAGTGCATATTTGTTCTAAATACTATACTTTGTATAAGCTACTAAAATGTCCTTTTAAAATGTTAAATGTTAAGGTGTACGAGACCTTCATAACATACTCTCCGAGTAACCCTAAACCCTTGAATAGAGACCTAACCAGTACTCTTCCCACAACAAAGTGGTAACCCTTCCCTCGATAGCGACAAAAAGGCGGAAATGTTTTTACAAATAGTAGTAGGCCTACAACATCCCACCTAGGGCCTTAATCACTAGCTCTAATTGAAGTTATCCGACGGTCGGCGCACAACATTGCAAAAGCTCATTTATAGAGCTGACCGCAGTCCGGGTCCATTCATACTCGGTGCCGGAGTTTTTCATCCCGGACCATCACAGTATTGGATTTTTAATGTTTCCCCAACATGCGACCACTGTGATTACGTGATAAGTCTTTAACCAATGTTTGGGACAGTAAAAACTTTGGGGTGTATTTTCCTCGCAAAAAGTATCACTTATAGGCCTAAATGTTTAGTGAAACAAAAACAGGAATAACGAAGTACATTTCTCTTCGCATATTTGTTTTGGCATATAATATTAATTATGAGCGGTCTGACAAAAAATGAAAACCCCATACAAACAAAACATTTTTTTTACAGAATGTGATTATCAGAAAATTTAGGAGGAAAATTATTAATAATTAATTAATTAATTAATATTATTTATTTATATAAGTTACGTTTTTATTAATTACTTTTTGTATTAAGACTTATTGTGAAATTTATAACAAGTCTCCTGGTTATATTGCAGCAAAGGTGCAGCCTCAGCAAATGCAGTGTAATGTAATCATAACGTTGAATTATGCTGCAAATATATTTAAACGAAATTGAATGGAACATTAAAAATAAACTTAATGTTACCTCGCTTAACATTACTTAACTTAAAATTACCTCGCTGCATGTTAAATGTACATGAATTTTCAAAAGGGTTTTAAACAACATGGTAAAGTTTTTGCCTAACTACTTCTATATTCCAGTGTGTTTTTCGGAACAACTAAGAGTCACTTTAGGTAGAAAATGTATCCCAAAAATAAACTTAATTAACTATCGTTTATGGGGAAACAGTTTTAACAAACAACAAATTTATTTTTCTGAAGACTGGGTTTACTCTAGATGATAAATATAAATGCTAATGAAAATATATCGGTATAATTCCAAGACATAGTAACACCTGATTACATTACAACTTACGCGCTTAATAGTCATGTAACGCGTGACGTCTAAGCTTGTCGTCACAGCTTTAATTTTCATATAGCTGTACATATCTATTGCACAATAAATATAAATATATACACATGCACTATATATAGTATACAAGTTGTGAAACAAAAATAATAACATACATTTGTATATTTGCAGTTAAACCTGCTAACGAAATTATGCAATTATAAAAAAAAACTACGCGTGACTTCTGCCCCTTATTAGTTTTCAATTTATAAAGCTGCACATAGATTTATAGTTGTACACACATAACAACCATATATACAAATCTGTAAAAATCATAAAAATATATTTTTACTTAATAAAACTACTAAAACACATCATAAATCAAAATAATAATAAAGCCTAAACATGCAATTAGTTACAATTGCTTATGTTGATAGCACTACTCTCTTTCCTAAAAAAGGTAGTCATATGCAAAGAAACAAACAGGAAGGCGTGTAGTAAATACTCTAATATTTATTTATTTTATTTGTATTTGTATACGTTTATTTTGTTTATCTTTATGAACTAGTTATACTGCTCGTTAATAGTTTTTATTTTTATTTTACATTATTAGTTATTTATCTTAATACTAATTCTATTGATTTATTTTATTAAATCAACATGTATTTATTTTATTATTATTTTTATTTATTTATGTTACCATTAATTATTTATCATCTTCAAAGTTTGTACTTTGTGCTCTTTGTTATGGGAGTCGAAAAACACTAGAAAAAACAAACATCAATAACTGAATTGGAAATTAAACAGTGGCGAATTAAAATAGTTATAGTGTCACATTTAAGTTAAATTAATTTCAGTTTTTTAAGTATATTATGTCGTTTTGTTTAATATGAGCATGTTAAGAGTTTATCATTTATGTACTAATACATGTATACTTAGTTTCTATTTAAGAATTATTTTTTGTGCTTGAAAAAATTTTTGTGAGAAAAATAAATAAATAAAACATTTTACAAAATAATCTAGTTTTTGGTACTGTACTATAGGTATCGTTTTAAGCGGGATTTTTGTTTTCCTATTTGTGAGAAAGTTTATTAATCTAGAGAATACCTTTCATTAGATACCAGTCTCAATGTATTTTGGGGACAAAATATTTTCAAATAGGTACATTGGGAGACAGCGTACTGATATTTGAATGTTATTAACGGCATGTGCACTATGCATCCAGAACTGTAACATTGTTTTAACGGTAGGCCTTTTGCCTAACACTTAAGCTATTAGACTCTAATTCGTAACATCTGAACATTCATACATTCCGGAATTAAAAAAATTAATTATTCTTACGAAACAAATAAGGTAATATAAAACAAAGATTGCTGTGGCAATGTGGTGGATGAGAGTTGAAATAAAACTGTTGAGTAGAAAATTTAATTACACGTACCTGCAAATTTGTATATAAAATGAAAAGTTCTAAATAATCAATGTGCCTACACATTTGTAATTTTCAAACTTTTTAATTCGAATTTTTTGTGTTTTTTAGTTTTGAAATATAAAAGTTTTGTAACTAAATAACTTCAAACAGAGAATAGCACCAACCTTGTCATATAATATTTATTTTGTGTACTATCACATACTTTTTCTTTTCTAAAAGTAAGTGAGAATATATATATATATATTTATCATAAAACAAGTTTTTCTTACAAGCGAACCCATAACCTGAAACCTTTGTATAATGAAACATTTCCATTTGCGAAGTTAGTTTGTAACAATGGCATTTTATGTAGCACAGTAGTCGGGAGCCTATACTGCGGTACGCCGGAAAAATCAACTGAACTGATGGGCAATTGCCGGCCAGCGACATCCTCATTAATCCCGAGCTTGTACTGTCTAAACCGAAAACATATTGCTCTGGATAATTAAATATCGAGATTTATCCCGGCTTAGCAGTAATAAATAGCTTGAACTCTATTGGGCTTGTTAAATTATTGCATATACCACGGACAGTCTGTTGGTCAATTTATAGTGTTTTGTGTATTGTGGGATTATTTTATTAATGAACAAATCTAAAACAAATGTCAAGAAAATATATGTTTAAAATATATAGTTAGAAAAAATCTTGGAATCGTTATAAAATATCGATTTATTCCAGCACAGCTATGAAACGCAAGAACCAATGTTCCAACAAAACTCAGTATAGGCCTACATATTAACTGCCTGAAAAATCTTCTATGGGCTAAGGGACTTTAAGAGGGGGGGAGGGGGGTTTAGGAGGTGTGACATGTAAACATAATTGAAAAAGGCCAATAGTATTAGTTTCATATTCATAGTGTTTGGACTTATCTAGTGTAAATAGTGTCATTCCTAAATTTTTGAACTTAGGGGGGAATTAGGCGGGGTGTAAAAATAATGGAAAACTGAAATATTTTCTCAAATTGATTGTTTTCGGTGTAGCTGGTACAAATACTGACATTCCCAAATTTTTAAACGTAGGGGTGTAGGTGTGAATTAGGCGTTGTGTAAAAACGATTGAAAACTGACATTATTTAGTGTCAACTCTAAAAAGCTTTATCTAATACAGGAGATTGTAAATTACCTTATTTTTTCCGTATAATTTGATTTGACTGAGGGTAACTCTTCAAAAGTTGACACGTGAAACCTACAAGGTAATTATATGTAAAACTATCAATTGTAAGTATAATGTTATAATGTAAAAGAGAATGATATATTATTTGCCGTAGAATATGATTTACCAGTGGAAAACACAGTCTGGGATGGTTATGGTGAATAGTGAAACACCAACACTGTCAAATATCCTGATTCATTTTCATAAATCTAGCAGCAGTGTTAGATTTTATGATTAAATTTTATAGATTTGATAACATTGTCCGAAGCAGGAGAAACTACCCAGAGGGAAGCACAAGAGGGATAAATTTATGAATTGCAATAGAACACGAAAGAGATGCCCTACGTAGCCATGCTTTAGGAGAAGAGGTATCTAATATTGGTTCAAGGTAGGTTGAAATAAACCATTTCATTGCTTTGAAAACACTCCAAAGCACGCAAAATATGAAAAATGGAAAATTAAAAGATACATAATCACAACAAATGGTTTATATTTTGAAATAAAATGCTGAATTCAGGATACGTAAATATGAATAGAAAAGGAGCAGCTCACCAGCTTCATCAAACAGTACTTGGTTCATCTAAACTCTTAATAAATGGATATGTTTGTTCTAAACATGAAAACACGGACAAAGTAACTGTCCAAAATTGAGTAAGTGCAAATAAAAATTACGTTGTGTAATTTAGTATAATATACCAAATAAGGAAGCCACCCTGTTTCATTTTATACTATGTTAAAAAATCATTACACCAAGTTGGTCAACGATCGTTTACCTCTCCTTCCACAAAACTCAATGCCTGGAGATGGAACGATCTGCCTCTACATCCACTACATCTAACCACTTTAATTCAGTGACGTCAACTTCTTCCAATGAGTATGATAAGCTACCAATGGGAGCAAGCTTGAGAAGATCAACGTGTCGAAGTGGTCAAGCTAATCTAGAAATTGTGTAATCCAGGGCAATAAAAAAGCAAACCATCCACTCCTTTGTGAGATTTGGAAACACCAGGGTGTTGGAGTAAGTAGCTAAAACCTTCTCTAAACCATAAAGGGACACCGAGATAAGTTCTTGAAGAGGTGTGATTGGAGACAATAACATAGAAACCGTTAATCGTTAATAACATGACGCAAGGAGAATGCTCTGTAGATTATTATATCGACTTTATAAGAAACTCTCCAGGTGTGTAATGCCACAAGCAAGTACAACAAAAAGAATGTCTTGAAGTTCGCGCATTTAGGGAAAATCTAAATACCATGGGTGTAAACTCCTGTAACCAACACTGAAAACACACATAAGCAGCAGAACACTTACTAAAGAGGGGAGCATTATCACAAAGAAAACTTTTGATCCGAAAAATATTTCGTTAATGGTTTTAAAGCGATTACCACCGACGGGATATAATTTTCAGTAAATCACTTTCTGAACAAGACATTCTCTACAAGAGAAAGACAATCTAGAGGCAAAGGTACTGTAAGTATTGGTAAGTAAACACCAATACTTGAAACACCAATACCCAATGTCTTTAACATCAGCATCAACAAAATAATTATAATAACATATTATAAAATAAAATTTAAATAAATTCATAATAAATGAATTTATAGAAACAGGCCAGACTAGCTTTGTGAGTAAGATTATTTCAACAGGAAGTTACAACGGATGTACCAGCTTAAATTACTTAAGACATAAATACACTGCTTTGCGTCATTCTGTGTGAATCAACGAGTGCAGACACGCGATAAATACTGCCAAATCTGTAAAACTGGAAAGCCAATCAAAACAATATAAAATTCAAACAGTCCAATCAAAAACAAATTAGAATGCATGAAACTGTGTGGTGGGGAAATTTTGAAGAGAACACGAGGTCTGTCATCAACTAAAATTCAATCAATCAACACCTAGACCAAACCTTTCGAGATGCATCATTTTTATTTTACATAAATTATTTAATAAAGTAACTTCATCATCAGTAACCAAAGATAAATCATCCAAGTAATAAAGTATTTTTATAATCATTAAACAAAGTTTTACATCAAATGGATCCAGGAACCATCAAAACCAGGGAATAAAGTGCAGCAGTGAAGTGTAACATGAAATTAATAAAAGTCAATAAGGGAGTTTATAAAAAAATCAAATTAAAGTGCAAAGTGTGTTAGAGTGGGAACAAAAATTATGTAAGTAGCATTAATATTTCATTTCATTGTAAAGACAGATCTCGAGAGTTAAAATTAAATAACAAACGAAATCATATCCAGAGTATTGTGTATCAGAAGTAACATTAAAATAAATCAAAATAAATAAATAATCATTTATTAATAAATAATTGTATTGGGACTGGTTATTAGGATTAACTGAAGAGAGGGTTTTAAAACACCTCATAAGTAATCGAAATCAGTCACCAAAGCAACTTAATATCTTTCAAATAAATCTATAAATAATATAATACATTTTGTAAGTATCTATAAATAATATAATACATTTTGTAATATTAGATTTTATTATGTACTAGTAATTAGAAGAAATTTAGATTCAATCATTAACATAAGATACATAGATTAAAGGTTAAGAGAGCAGGAGATTTAATGACCAGCACCGCCCTACTTAGGTGGATGTAAACTTTCATTTCATTATTTTTGGATTTATAATTTGAGTAAAAATTAACTGTATCACATTTATATGTATTTCAAAATTGTGCAAAATAATTATTGTAGGAACTGTTTTCAGAAATTTCAGAATATATTTAACAATTTAGTGAAAACGTCTCTGTACTTATTTCTACCCAGTTCTTAGGAGTACGTCACATGCCAAGCTAAAATTTGATCCTTAAGAAGGATCTGGTGGAGCCCCCAAAACCTTCAAAGTAACTTTACAAAACCTTACATGATAAAGAGTCACCCATTCACAAGTCTTACATGATTTACATAATCTTACAGTACTAAAACAAATCAAGTATATAGGAGGTATTGAAAACCGTAGTAAAAACTCCTTTCAAAATGTAGCTTTCCCTGAGTTTTTCCAGTAATAGTCCTTTCTTATATAATATCTCTGGACTACTATACCCATACGCATGCCCTACAAAATAGAACAACTACGTTATAAAAGTACTGAACCGAACTCCACCAATAATCCAGCGGTGAAAGTAAAACACTTATTGCAACACACCGTAGTAGATAGACATATTCTGTATTGTTTCGTCTACTGTTTTGGGTGACGATTTTGACAGCTTAAGTAACAAAAGGCGACCAATTGTTCACTTCTTCAACCACCGTTCAGCTGCATTAAAATAAATAATGTAATGTAGCCAATGATACCAGAAATTAAATGTTTAATGCAAATGTAAAATTTCCATAAAAAATTACTAAGGAGTATTTGAGTTAAAAAGTTAATATAAAAACACAAGTATAAAAGAGATCAATTTATTTTGCAACAACTAACACAATTTTAGTAAACTTTTAAAATTAAATTATTATATAAAGATAAAACAAATTTCCGGTGTCGTAATTGCTGAAAGTGTAATACATACATTGTGGTCTGTGTAATGCTGAATACAGGATGGGACGAAAGTCTGGAGTTTGATTTCGATTACTGTTTCTTTACTCTATTCAGCGAGTGTTCAGAGTAAATTATCTCCTTAGGTTTGACGTTGGCAGATGTCATCATCAATAATAAAAGTATATTCACGTGATTGCTGCGTGCTGATCTTATATGGACGCAGCAGGTTCATTTGAGGAATTTTCATGCTGCACCCTTATTTAGTCGAACATGGTAGTGTTTTATGTAAACCTTCTGTTTTCTGTTATTGGTTGTAGTTAGAATTTGTTAGAATTGTCAATGTCGAGTTCATTGCAAGCGCAAATATTTATCTGAAGAATTGGGATGGAGTGATTAGGTTAGTAAATAAATATAATATTCTTTTCTATGTACCACAGGTGTATGCGATCCATTGAAGTAGTGGCTCTTTCCCTAACAAAAAGGCTGATCACACATTGAAGTTTATTTATGCGTGTTATCACAAACGTTTCACTGGTCACTAAAATGTAAATCCTTAGCTGCAACAATATGAAGCGATACATTCATTTGTTGGATGCAGTTGACAGGGTATGAATTAACCTCTCGCTATGCCACGCCTACAGAAGGTGCTTGAATATAAACACTCACTGAATAAACTCTATTTAGTATAGATTTGTTTTGCATTAATTTCTTAACTTTATACCAGTTAGACTAATTTTATTAAAACGGATAATAAGCATACAGCGCAGATAAGTCGATGTCCAGCAACTAGGTTCTAACGCAAACGCATAAGAAGGTTCGAAATGAAGCAGACTGGTCTAACGTCTTTAGCCTCTCGGCCACCCTCCTTCCAAAGTTAAGATAGAAGAACTCAACGAAATAAAACTGATGCATTTTAACCTGGAGTTTCTACAGACTCACATTAATTAAAGTACAGGCAGGCTGCAAAACATATTTTGTTAAAAACTTTTTAAGAGAACCTTGTAGCCCAACAAATTTAAAATCTAGATTTTTGTTTTGTAATTTGTATCAAAACTTTTTCCGACCATTTTGATACGTAATACACGTACACGAGTCAAGTTTTTAGTTTTTTGTTCAAAATTTCATCCTCAGCATAAACATGGCTCATAAACATGCAGTGCCTGAGGCGATCGCGTTAGAACTAAAATGTATTTTTTCAGGACTTATCAGAGATTAATTTTCTACAAAAATGACATTATCATGATAAGGAACAGAACAGAATCCCTAAAAAAAACTTTGTTGGTTTAAAAAACATTGAAAATTGGATTAATATATGCTGTCATTACATTCAAGTGTGGTGAGCTTTGTAAAGTGCAATGTTACAGAAACTATGTGGGGATACTGGAAGTAACTGTGTAATAGGTCTATAAAAAAATTACAATAAAAGAGTTTTACATATTAACAAAGCAGCTTTGGAATG
Source organism: Philaenus spumarius (assembly GCA_018207615.1). Lineage (NCBI taxonomy): Eukaryota > Metazoa > Arthropoda > Insecta > Hemiptera > Aphrophoridae > Philaenus > Philaenus spumarius. The sequence goes on along the minus strand of JAGFPH010000173.1, from coordinate 802,643 downwards.
TAAAAAGAGGAAAAGGAGGTAGAAAAGGAATGCGGAAACTAAGAGTTAAGAAACAATGTTAAATATGGTGATAGAATATTTTAGGGTGAACGGAAGGACTTGTTTACAGTTTTTTGACTTTACATAAAATGTAAAATTTATGATATGCAGATTCTCGTTTCTAATTAATTTTCTAAGGTATGAAGCAGATTTTTTTACTGTTGTAACAATTGTTAACCAATGTTGTTAACAATTAACCAACAATGTTAACCTATTTTTGTTGGCTAAAATTTATTTACTAATTGTAAAAAAATACGTTTTATTTTAGAATGTTAAAAAAAACTAATTATAAAGTATTTATTTTAAAGCCAAAAAATAGGCTAACTTTGTTCAACAAATTCTGAAATAAGTGTATACTAAATTTAAGCTCTCTAAACGAATCAATTTATTTAGTCGTACCTAAATTTCTGGTTTTAACATGTGCAGAATAGACACTAAAAGCAATTTTTTAAAGCAATTACAGTTACTTATTTCATGTTTTATTTTAATTTAAAAGACGGATTCGTACTTTAAATACAACGTATTGTCAGGTATTGATTATTTTACTAATTATTTATTATTTTAAATAAACTAAAACACGTACAGGTTTAATTATTTGTATTAATCAATTGTTCCTGTTTATTATTCCTGTGTAGACTGCGAGATGCGCAGAAGAGGGAAAGATAGTAAACAAAGGTAGTACAAGATCTACTGCGCATCCATCAGTTACGCACCACATGGAATATCATCAACTATGTACCAAAATGAAAAATGGAAGAAGAAATGTATTTTGTCCTTATCTTGTTTATCCTTTGACCTACAGAAAAAACGCAAACATATTATTTATCTGGCGTATGTTTTTTGTGTAAAGGTAATGGTTTTCAGTATATTTAATATCAAACATTTTAAACTGCCATCATTTCGAATTGGTGGTTGAAAAAATTCATTAACTTTACATCTTATTATGTAGTTTTAATTAGAGTTTTATTCGTTGTTACAAAACGTATTACGTAAAGAACTGCCCCTTGCAGCCCTGCAACATGTTACTATTGTTTACAAATTGTATCGTTATTGCTAAATAGTAGTGTGTATAAATTCAATTAGTGCTCCTTTAACTCATTACTAGGGGCTCTGCCCCTGGACGCTTCCCGCCCCAACCCCGCCTCGGCCTTCGGCCTCAGATGGCTGCTTCGCTTCGCTCGCAGTTGAAAAATTCACTAAAGAATCTCGTTCATCTTTGGCTCGTTTGTACATAGGTTTGTAAAATTATGAAACCAGGCTTAAATATATTAACAGCATTTACAAGATTAATTATAACCTCAAATACATGCTTTAGAAACCTGAGAGGCTTTCATTACGATTTTAGTCCTATTTCTACTATCTTCTGTCAATTAAAGTTTTGAAACCAGGCCTAAATACAGTAAAAAATATTGCAGGATTAACATAACCTCAATGCTATGTTTCCGAAATGAGCCAGGCCTATATTACAAAATTGACTATTCGAATTTATCCATCTTTGCCAAGTTTACCTTTTTTTTTTGACAAAATAAATTGTTAAATCAGACCCAATTTATTCTTTTTCCAACGTGCTAAAACAGTATAAATTAGCTTGTTTTTTAACAGTAATTAAAAACTATTCAATGAACAGCTGATAAACAGTATAAATTGGCTTATTTATAAACAGCTGTTTTGATCGCTTTATTTACTATTTCCTTGTTATTTTGTAACCAACATGGCAACCCATAAGACCCTATGTTAAAATTTTTCAACTTTTAAATAAGATTTTCTAAAAAAAATCGTTTTTACACGAAATACAACTATATGGGTGTACTTAAAAATCAAAACTACACCTAAATACTAAATTTCTTTGAATTCGTTAGAGCCGTTTTCGAGATCCTCGACAAATACAAAGATACAAAGATAGATACAAGAATTGCTCATTTAAAGTAATAGGATCTTCTAGATAGTTTCATGGCGTTTATATTGTAATATTATTATAAATGTTTATTCCAATTATTTGTCCAACTACATAGACCTAATCATAGAAAATAATTAAAATATGTATACGCTTCCACATAAGCTATTAAACTATTAAACTTCCACATAAGCTATTCATCAATTACTGTAGACAGACCGACGTCGGAAATTTATTTGTAACCAAAGGCAGCAAATGTGTCGCCTACATCCTGAGATTGAACAGTATTTTTGTCCAGTCAGCTATTTGTGTAATACGTATTGTCAGCAAATTTATAGAGACAATTTGGTTCATTGTAACAATAATTAAATTTGACTAAGACGTTTTCAATGTTAATAAATTAATTTGTCCACCTGAAAATAAAATTTAAAATACTAATCTAGTAATTGTCAAAAACGCATCAAAAAAGAATTCCAACTTTGCAATGAATATTTCTAAATATATTATCTTACTGGTTTCATTTTTCGACGTAAGAAAGGGTACTGCATTAAGTACCATTTTAAAATTTTTACAAAGAAAATCATTTTTGAATGTACCAGAAGTGAGTATGTGAAAGGTTAATATTATGTTAGAAGGTTAGAAGTTGTTGATATAAATTGGAAAATTAAAGAAGAAATTATGAACAGCAATTGAGACTATGTCTGCTAACCCCATTGCGTAGAGGCGAGGGCGAGATTGATGGCTGTGGGATGTAAAAGATCAAGAGAAAACATAAACCTCGGAACTGGAAATATTGTCTGCTGACTGCATTTATTAGATACGAGGGCAAGAAGCTATAAGATGTGGAAGAACAAAGAAAATAATATCAGGAAATGGAAATAATTAATTGTCAGCTAACCCCATCGCATGGATGATAGGGCGACTAAGCTGTAAAGTTTTGAAGAAGACCTGAACAAACAGAATCCGTAACTGGAGTGGCATGTAGTGGACCCCATCGCCCCTATGCAAAGCCAAAGTGGCTGTAAGATGTGGAAGAAGACCAGAATGAAATATTATCAGGAATTGGAGACTGTTGTATACTGACCTAAACAACTAGAGACAATACGAGATGGCCATAGGATGTGGAAGAACGACAGAACAGGATTAGGAACTAGGTATTATTTGTGCTGACCTCAACACAATGAGAGAAAGTGAGAAAGCTGTACGATGTGGAAATATGTAGGGAAGAATAAATTTCAGGATCTGCATACTTTTATCTACTGACTGCTTCTAATAGAGACGAGAGTGAGATGATGTGGGATGTGGAGGATAAACAAAAAACAATAGGATCAGAAACTGAGAATATTGTCTGCTGAATCCTTTTCATAGAGTCGATGGTTGTGGGATGTGAAAGAAGATCAAGAGAAAACAGGATCAGGAAATGGAGACTGCTGTGTGCTGAAATCATCGCATAGAGGATGGCGAGATGGTTGTAGATGAAGAAGGCCAGAAGAATATTATAATCATGAACAGGAGACTACTGTCTGCTGGTCACATAGAATAGAATCTGTAGAATGTGGCAGATAGATGGAGAAAATATAATCAGGTACCGGAGACGATAGTCATTAAGGACTGCGTAATGTATGATATGCCACAAAGACATTGAGGATCAGGAAATGTAGACTCTTGGATGCTAACCGTATAGAATGGAGATGATTTCGAGACTGCTGCAGGATGTGAAAAAATTAGGGATAAAATGAGTATCACGAACTGCAGAACGTTGTCTGATGACTATACCGGATGGAAATGAGGAGGAGATGAATGATATGAATGAAAATTCGAAGAATATTATATTTGCTTATTAATATACAACTTTTAGACATATTTTATTTAAAAACGTGTTTTTAACGATATTGTCAGCGTGTGCAATCAAAGGCACACACGTTTCTTAGATTATTATTAAAATTTAATGCAATTATTCCCCGTAATAGAAACACATTTTCTGTGGACGTTTATGTAGATCGTTTTATGTTCAACAGATTTATTTTAACAATGATTTACCATGTAGAGGTTTTGTTTACGAATAAAAAATCTCTTTAACAGATAAGTCTTCTACGACGTTAATGAAAACGTCCTTGACAAAAACCGTGCAATAGTATTCAAGATGAGCCTTGAATTATAAACAGACAGACTCCTAAAGGAATCACATTTGAACTCTATATACATTATATTGTAATTTTATAATAATTTTGTTATTTAATTTTCACAGATTACTAAATATACCCTGGAAGGCGTTCCGTACTTGAAGTAGAATATGAGAAATGCTATTCCATAGTTTTTGAACACCCTGTAGTAACTCTATTATCACCCCTTGCCACTGACGTCTGTGTGTTTGTCACATTCTCATCCCGAGCATAAGCCACACAATATAAAGTTTGAAAGTTAAATGTCGAGCTTTAAAGTTGAAGCTATGAAAATTGCAATCAAAGTTTGTCAGAGG
>JAGFPH010000173.1:781213-795020 GCA_018207615.1 Philaenus spumarius | reverse complement strand
TTGACCTAATCAGTCACTATTTCGGTGAAAATGTCATAGTGTATAAACATCAGTTTGAATTTGCTTCGCCACTGTGGTTGGCGAATGAAGCAAAGAGGAGGAGGAGTCTTGTAATTGTGTATAAACTTAATTATATTACTGTATTATAAAGAGAGAAAAAAGATGATTGCACATTTACAGCAATTATCTATATCGATCTTCTGCCGGGTTTAAAACAAACGTACAGCAAAAAAAAAATATATCATCCTCTTAATGAATTAGGCCTAATAATAATAAATTCATCCCACAAAATACAAGTAAATATCATCCTTGTTCTACGGCAACTACAACTATTTACAAAACATATCACAGACACAGTTAGTTTCAACAAACGGTCCAAAAGAAAAGACAGAAAACAAGCTACGTAAACACATAATATAGCCTACATACGAAATACTCACTCTCTCACAATTACCATACACACAACCACACAAATATACATAATATATAAATATACAATATCGATAATTTGTGAAACATGTATTATAATTAAATATGTAGATTGTACAGATTTTTAATAATTAAACTCGTTTACCCAATTTCAACTAAATATCCCAGCGTAATTTAAATATTTGTTTTAAGACTGCGCCAATCCAGTCCACTTAAATATGTTTAAAATTTATTCCTATACAATTCCTTTTTTCAATACCAATGTTATTTAAGATGAGCTAAAATTAGACATCTTTCAACAAAGTTTCCATTTTCTTGTATATTACAAAGAGAACAGAAACGTTAGATTCGTCCAGGGTTTATAATTTATATCAATTGCTTGTGCTCTAGCTTTAACCCCCCCCCCCCCCCCCCCGGTATGGTATCCATACAGAACTTATCGCAAATATAAGACTTGTCATGTTTAAGTTTTAATGACCGTATTGATGGTGATACCGTGACCTTCTAACTGCCACTATAAATATTTCGATCACTATTCTAAATAACTCCAAAAAGAGAACCATTAATACTTTAAGTACCTAATTTCAGAATTAGAGGTTAAAATGAGCTTTTGAAATAACACTTTCATAAATTCTTGAAAATTACATTACTCATACATAAAAACTTTTCAAACGATCCCCCAATCGACAGTTTTAATGGGACACACGATGTCCCTGAAATATAGTAAAATTGTTTTTGAGCTCTAATTTTTGGAAAAAAGTTAGCATGTTTTACAACTATGCCAAATTGCATTACCATCAATAGGAGAATATTGATTGTGACTGAAAGACAGAGCGATTGACAGATAAACGAGTGTTTGGGTTCCTTAATTAAGCTCCAGTCAGTTTGAAAATTTTTATTACATTATGTAAATAACGAATTATTTGATAAACATATTCTTACATAATCATACCATATCTACCTTCTTTTTAACTAACAACTTAGATTTTAAACAGACATATTTTTATTTTATTGCACATTCAAATGAACCTAACCTGTAGAAATATCGAAATATATAAACAATTCATGCTGATAAAATTCGCATCGCGGCGAGAAATTCCGATAATTCATTAAAGGTGGTAGGTGTCGAGGTATGTTGAGCAGGAGTCAATCAAACATTTTGTTCCGACCGCATAAATGTCAAATATTAAAATACTAAATAAAATACAAGCATTCGATTAATCCCAATCATCCTGTTTTGTGTGGACTGATATACTGCTATTAATACTGCATTTTGAGGATGTATGATGGAGCCAGAACTGATATAGGTTAGTCGAAAGTTGAGCAATACAGAGCAAAGAATGAATTAATTATAAAATGTTGATAGATCTGGCAACAATTCAGATAGCTAACATGATTGTTGTTGTTGCCAAGGGGTTTTGATTTGAAAATAATTTGGCCGTGGGTTACCTCTCAAAAGTCCACAAAAAAACCGACACAAATTGTATGTAAAACTGTAAAATTATAAAATTGTGTGTACAATATTGTAATGTACTAGTAGATCCCCTTGAAAAATCACAGGCGGATTAATTAGATACCCATCAGAAATGCATCATTTATACAAAATACTAGTTAAACAGCACACTTTATCTAGGCCTACCTAACTATGCAGACGGGGATTTTTAACTCGGTAAATGTGTACAATTTTATAAGGACTATAAAACTGTAGGAATATTTTTTAATATTTTGTGTTTATGTATATTATTATATATATTTAAATAAAAATAAAAATAATATCTTTTAATTGCCTTTTATTTCATATTGATCGATCAAATGATTTAGAAGTTATTAATATTGTAGGCTATATTATTGATTGAAGCTGTACACATAATCCCAAAGTATAATCTACGCTAGGTTTTTATTTGCGTATTACAGATGATGTAATGTTAAACGAATAGGTATTTCTTCTTTAAATTTGTATAAACGAATATTTTGATGATAAAAGGTTGTATTTATATACAGTTTATAACCTCAAAGCAAATATTATAACGTATGATTACAAAATACATAAGTTCTATAACTCATATTTAAAAAAAACAACTTCACAATAAATTATAACGATTGAAGTTGTAAACATAACCTCAAACTATAATATACACTGGGTTTACAGATGATGCGTGAAATCAGCTTTATATTAAATATTACTCTACGTACACTCGCTTTTATAGGAGTTGATAATGTATAAGAGAATAACAAAGGATTTGTCACAGAATATTATTTAAACGTGGAAACAATATGTTGGAGAAGGGTGGTGTATCTGAAAACTGTAACACTGTCAGTTCGTTTTCCTGATTATTGTTGGTAAATGTGGCAACACTGTCAGTCTCGTGACTAATTTTTATAAATCTAGCATTACTGTCTGATTTCATGATTATTGTTCAGTACCAGGAGACCGAGCTAAAGCTCGATTATAAGCAGGGCTATGATTTCAATAATAAATATTGGATTATTGAGTTTTGAGGTTAGGCCTATAACATTAAACAACTAAATAAAGGGTATATACAACATTAGGCTTACCTGTAATAAAAATACAGTTTAAAGGATTAACCATAATCTCAAAGCTGTGCCTCAGAAATAAGTCAGGCCTAAATTAAAGTTTAATATTTCAATATCGATTTAGGCCTAGGGCCTAGTTCGCTCACGTCAATAACTATTATTACAAATTTCCGTGAACATCGTTTAGGTTAGGCCTATAGCATTAAACAACTAAATAAATGGTATGTTTATTTAGCAGAAGTATTCGTTGCCATGGTAACTATAAATAGATACAACATTAGGCTTACCTCTAATAAAATACAGTTTAAAAGAAAACAGATCATTATTGTAATGGCATTGAAAACATTTGCATCAGCTGTGCTTCCTTTAAAAGAAAACAGATTATTATTGTAATGACATTGAAAACATTTGCATCAGCTGTGCTTTGTATTGTTTAAAATGGACAAATTTCACTTTTTAATCTTATCTTCTAAAGCGAGAGATAATTGTTTGTCTGCTAAATGGATCTGGAATCTCCGTCTAAGGATTTTTGATTTTTTGATTTTATTTTAGGCTTTTGGCCACGAGAAATCGATTAGAAATGGTCACCAGTCTGGGAAAATTCGTTTTCTACGTCTTTTTATTAAATTAAAAAGTGAAATTTGTCCATTACAATAATCATCTGCTTTCTTTTAAACTGTATATTTTATTAGAGGTAAGCCTAATGTTGTATCTATTTATAGTTACCATGGCAACGAATACATAATAAACATACCCTTTATTTAGTTGTTTAATGTTATAGGCCTAACCTAAACGATGTTCACGGAAATTTGCAATAATAGTAGTTATTGACGTGAGCGAACTAGGCCCTAGGAATAAATCGATATTGAAATAATACTTTAATTTAGGCCTGACTTATTTCTGAGGCATAGCGTTGAGATTGTGGTTAATCCTTTAAACTGTATTTTTATTACAGGTAAGCCTAATGTTGTATATACCCTTTATTTAGTTGTTTAATGTTATAGGCCTAACCTCAAAACTCAATAATCCAATATTTATTATTGAAATCATAGCCCTGCTTATAATCGAGCTTTAGCTCGGTCTCCAGGTACTTTAATAAAAAGACGTAGAAAACGAATTTTCCCAAACTGGTGACCATTTCCAATCGATTTCTCGTGGCCAAAAGCCCCATATAGAAATCAAAAAATCAAAAATCCTTAGACGGAGATTCCAGATCCATTTAGCAGACAGACAATTATCTCTCGCTTTAGAAGATAAGATAGATCTGGAAACACTGTTAGCTGTTGTAATTATTGTCGTTATCATAAAAGAAAGAGGGTTTATAAAAAAAAGGCATGACTCATAAAGTCATGTATAATAGGCTAATATTTATAACAAGTAAATGGTAAAATGTCCAAAAACATTGTAAATAATTATTCCTGTTTAAAAACAGAATAAGTCAACCCTAAGTTTGAAAATACATTGAGAGGGAAATTTTTATTTTTGACTGTCACGAATGTTGACAACAGGTGAGTAAACTGTTTGCGTTTCTCCGAGGTTTAATGTGTTTTATTGGTGAAACTGCAAAAGTTAAATTGCAATCATTCTTAAACTGTCGGGGGACTTTCAGATAGATTTTCTTGAATTGGATTATTCCAATAAATCAATAATTTTACTCTTAATCCTTGTTTAAGAAACTAGGTGTGGATGAATGTAAAAGATTCGGCCAACCTAGTGATGTCTCGTTTAAAAATGTCCACGTATCCTCGCTAAGTTTCCCAAGAAATTAAATATAGAACTGCATCTACAAACAGGAATGACAGAAAGTGAACCTTGCATAAGCTTCGAAAACATGAAAATACTGTAACATGTTAAGAGAAAGACTATGCGTACTAATCACAACAGTGTTACGGTCTTCTGTTATGTTTTCTACTTTAAAAGAAGCATGGGTTCACCTATATGTCTGCGTAGCCATAACAACAGATATGGGAGTTCGAAAAACATTCACATTTTCTATGATACCTCTTTACATTCACAGTTTGAGTTTGGTGTGCTCAAAGGATTGAACTGTGGGACTAAACTTGTTCACTGACACAATAAGAGTTAACAGTTACCATGACATCATTTTGCAATTTGTGGCGCTGTTAGTGGTTGATAAATGAATCTGCTGGCTGCAGCGAGATGGCGAATGTTGCCATAAATATGGTAATAATGATTTAAGCAATTCAAAAAACTAATTTCAAACCCGAGTTCACCGGCCCAAATCAAAAATGCTTAGTTTTCATTTAGGCCTACATACTTGATCAGCTATGCACCAATAGGGCTACAAATCACGCGTTTGCGCCAGATTTTTACTCATAACTATACAACGAAAAAAATGTGAAGTTATTTTGATGTCAATGAATAAATTTTACCTACAGTATTGGAAACGAGAAATTATTTATCCCTTAGACAAAAATAATTGAAATGCAATTGGTTTTTCATTCCTATTAACTCTTATAAAAGCGAGTGAACGTCCGTACGTACGTACGTGAAAAACATATAATATAACAGCTCATTTAACCCATCATCTGTAATAATACTCGTACTTAAACAAAACTCAGCGTAGATTATAATCTGGGGTAATGGTAACAACTTCAATCAATAATATATAAGTCTTGTGAAATTGTTTTTTTTTATGTGAGTTAAAGAACTAATGTAAACTACAATACGTTAAAAGATTTCCTTTGAAGTTATAAAATGAATATAAATACAAAATGTTATTGTCAATATTATATTCATTTATTAAAATTTAAAGAAGAGATACTCATTCGTTTAACTTCGGAAACATTCGTACATCTTCGTATACGAAGATTAACATATTCCATCATTAATTTCTTCATTATAATATTAATAACTTCGAAATAATTTGATCTATCAATACGAAATAAAAAACAATTAAAAGATCATATTTTTATGTTTATTTATACATATTATAATAATGTAGGCTATATAAATTTAAAAAAAATTACAAATAGGCTACAGTTTTATATGCCTTAAAATTGTACACATTTACCGAGTTATAAATCCCCGCCAGCATAGTTACTAGATAAAGTCTGTTGTTTTGAAATAGTATTTTTTAATGCTGTACTTCTGATGTGTATTTAATTAATCTGCCTGTGATGTTTCACAAAGGCTTACTAGTACATAACATAAGAGTAAGCAATATGTGAAAAGTTTCAGTTATCAGACATCAGAGAAAGTTTACGAATTATTATTTTTTTTTTTAGGGTAACTACCCCATTTCACCCACTTGACTCAATCAAAATGATAATGGGGTTTCCTTTCTTGTACATTACTAAAAATAATATGTATGAAAATTCAGTTTGTTAGTGGAATTTATATTGATTCTATTTAATTTCTTAGATGGTAGTGACCAAAGTTCAATAGGTTTACTTTACCATATAAAATTTATGAAATAAATTTCAGCTATTTAGCTTCAAGGGAAGTAAAATAATGAATTAGGCGTTGGCCTCCCCATTTACATCCATAAAACGCAAATGTTCTAAATCATAGGGCTCTATTTTTGAATGTATTAGCCTACAAAAGAAACGATTAATAGTGCAAAATTTCAGCCAGGTGTATTTTTTTTTTAGGGTAGTTATTAGATTTTAACCCCTTAAATGTAAGTCAGAGAAATAATTTTGGCTCTTTCCCTCCCTCTTGTGCTAATGGTCCCGATCCGTCAAACTGTCTGGGCGTGCATTTCGAACACACTTACAAATTGGAATGTACATACTCACAGCCATTTCTTCTTTATACTAGCAGCTCAGACCCTGATCGCTTCGCTCAGCAACCCCAGCGGCGACCCATGACGAAGCCAATGCAAACAGATTATTGAATACTCTGATATTTTAACAGAAATGACAACTGAGCGGTAACCTAACCTATATAAATAGCTAATGTAAGACTGAACGAAATAGACACGACCCATAGCCAATAATTCAAATTGTGGAATGCACTATAATTTTACCATTAATATTTTAATAATCAATAATCAACATAGAAAAAATTGATGTTACCAACTAAAGGAAACAATAATTAATTTATATATAAAATAGGATTTGTCCTGACTGAAAGATTGACTGACATAGAATCAACGTGGATAAAAATATACATAAGACACAAATACGAAAATTTTAAGGTATATTCTTATGGGGCCAGAAAGGATTTTGCAAAATTTGTATTTTAAAGCTTAAAATTAGTGAAAATTCGGATAAAATAGCTGTTCGGATCAAAAGGTTTAAGTTCATTAACATAGTAAATTTAGAATTGGTTTAATATTGTTCACAACCAACAGCTTTTTTAGGTTGGATTAACAAACTAAAAGCAAACAAAAATCTGCAAAAAAAATGCTTACTGTATTATAATTAAATTCAAACATCTGTTGTTACATAATCTTATAAATAAATCAGCTGATTTGGATCAAACATAACATAACATAACTTTAGGTTAGGTCTACAATGAACCTAAACACGTTTGTTTGCAACCAATTTGACAAATTTAGAATCAGATAATTATTCTTCACAATTATGACAGTGTTTTTAGAATAGGTAAAAGCAAACAAAAAGCTTATGATTATTTAAAAATTAATGGTGAAATTACAACTCAATACGCAATTAATTTGAATTAATGGAGATGGTCGCGTTTATTTCGATCTCTGTTTTACATTAGCTATGTTTAGGTCACCGATCAATCGTCATTTCCTTGAAAATATCAGAGTATACAATAATCTGTTTGCATTGCCTTCGTCGTGGGTCGCCGCTGGGGTTGGATCCTCTAGTATAAATGTCCTAAACCCTTTCATAGTGTGCGTTTATGACCCCATAAGAATATATCTTTGTATCTTAGGTAGTTTTTGCTCCATGTTGATTCTATGTCAGTCACGACAAAGCTTCTTTTATATATAGTCTATACAGGGTGTATCAGAGCGGGGGGCCGGCTTGTACAGCATTGAAACGAGAATACTTAGACATTTAGTTTGAACTGATAACCCCCTATTTCGACCCCAAGGAATTCAGGAAAAATGTTTTCAACCCTCTAAAATGCCCCAAAAGGGTATTTTTTGGGGGTGGGGGTTGGTTTTTGAGAAATTTTCAAATATAAAGGTAGGTCGTGTGTATCTCATTTTAAAGGTCTCGGTACACTGATCATTAAAATAAAATGTTTTCATTTATCTTGCACCGTCAATACAGGGTGGCCCGAAACATCATAAAAACTTAAGTTTACATATCTTTTTACATCTGACATAAACAATGTTTTTAACAGCTACAATTTTTAAAGTGCATTGACAAAGATGTGACCTTTCAAACAATACCTAATTTTGGTAGGTTTTCTTACATTTTTAGAATGTTTCAAAATTTACAACTTTTAGAAGTTTAAAAAGTCATATCTCAAAATTTTCAAATTGCAATGTGGGTCATCTTACATATTAAATTGAAACCCTTACAATTATCGAAATTTTTCATATTTGAATTTTTTCATTTCTCTACTGGTTTTTCCTCTTTTAAAAATCCAGGTTTTATTTGTCAACATTAGATGACAATTTGAACACCTGTAAGCTGTTCCAGGGAATTAACCGGTGAGCAGTTATTTTTTAAGCCTACTTATAACGTACACAAAAACTCATTAATTCTCAGTAAAACTGGTAACAATATTTTTCTGTAAATTTTAAACCAATAGAGAAATGAAAAAAATTCAAATATGAAAAATGTTGATAATTGTAAGGGCTTCAATTTGATATATAAGATGACCCACATTGCAATTTGAAAAATTTGAGATATTGACTTTTTAAACTTCTAAAAGTTGTAAATTTTGAAACCTGCTAAAAATGTGAGAAAACCTACCAAAATTAGGTATTGTTTGAAAGGTCACATCTTTGCCAATGTACTTTAAAAATTGTAGCTGTTAAAAAAAATTTTATGTCAGATGTAAAAAGATTTGTAAACTTAAGTTTTTATGATGTTTCGGGCCACCCTGTATTGACGTTGCAAGATAAATGAAAAACAAATTATTTTAATGATCAGTATACAGAGACCTTTAAAATGAGATACAACACGACTTACCTTTACGTTTGAAAATTTCCCTAAAACCAACCCCCACCCCCAAAAAATACCTTTTGGGGCATTTTAGAAGGTTGAAAACATTTTTCCTGAATTCCTTGGGGTCGAAAAAGAGGGTTATCAGTTCAAACTAAATGTCTAAGTATTCTCGTTTCAATGCTATACAAGCCGGCCACCCGCTCTGATACACTCTGTATAGAAGACAGTTAAAAATATATTTTTTACATTTATCAGAACACAGCTAAATTACATACTTTCTTTTTTTAATACGTCTTTCAATTTCAATAATGATATAGACATGAAATATATATATTATGTAAAACTATATTTCAAACATATTTTAACTACGCGTTCGCTCATATAACATTAAACGGAATAGGTTATTTATTGATTAATTGTTAAAGGGCGTAAGTTTCTTAGCAGGCTTATACCTCGAGGTAGCTAGGTGGAGAAATTGCGAGACTGAACGTTAATTAATAATTGCACCCCCGCGCCCCACTCCCTCTGCAAACCCCCTGTACCCCCCTACTCAGCACGAACGCTAGATGATGGATTAGGCGCCCCCTTCTTCTCTTTGTAAACTTGAAACAGGATACTCTGAAGTTCGTATGTCAAGACGCTTTCCTGTGTTAGTCAATTTTGAATGTTTAAAACTTAAATACAATACGGTTTTAGTGTTAGTTATTGGAGAAGTGTTGGTAAAGGATATTGTTTGAGATTCTTAAAACTCATTTTCAAGATTTATTTACACTTATACGAGTTTTTCTGCTTAATTACAAATTAATGTGTTTATTTAACGTGATTCAAACACCATCACCCATGCTTGCTGAGATAGAAAAATTACTAACAAAATAGATAAACGTTTCTTTTTAAATAATTTTCAAAATGTTACGACTTGGCCTAGTAAAAAAAGTTACCAGCCTAGTAAAATAAATTATTGGCCTAGTAACCAGTAAAATAAAATAAATTACTAAGCTTTTATTTATTAAAAATTCAAACAACAAAATTATATTGAAAAATAATCTGTCCTACAATTACAGCCGAAAACGTATTTTACAGCACAAAATTTTGGTTTTCTATCGAAGAATATAGTTTTGTAGCGCCTATTTTTATTGTTCCACGGGACCGATTTTAATAACATTTTATTTTGTTGGAATGCGTTTTGAGTTCATACAAAATGTAATTGTTAAATACCCGACTTTTAAATAACCCAGGCTGTAAAACCAGTTCAATCAAAAACCAAGGCATGTTCTTGAGTTTTTATTGACAAAATGTGATAGAAATGGATTATTGGAAATTTTAGCAACAGAAGAATCACATCTTTTCTTATATCTTGAAAACAAAGTTATTTACTGTGGTTATTTGTCTTGATTTGTAGTCTTATAATTAATTGTACAATTTTTCTTTGTCATCAATAAAATTTATACGTGGAACAATTGAATGTCATGATAAATTGCACCAAATAATCTTTAGATAATTTGCTGAGCACAATCTCAGTTCAATTGTTTATGGTCTATGAACGCAAAGTTTTATTGGAAAAATATTTCTGGTGAAATTTTAATCGGTCCAATTTATTTGTAAGTGTGCGTTGTTTGGAAAGATTATTGGGTCAAATGTAATCAATGTATCTGCAATCGGTGATCTTTCGTCGTTTAAAAAAATATGACCGATTAAAGGTTGCAATTGAAGAGATACGATACGAGATTTTAGCATTTATTATTACAGATATTTTGACTAATTTATCAGCAGATAAATTTTCGTGTTTATGTCAAACAAAAAACTATCGCTTCAAATTATTGCCGCAGATTTATCGTACAACGTTATTAATTTCTACAGTCTCCTAACGAACCGTTTTATCTGTAGGCTACAATTTTCCAGATCTAATGATAAATTGCTCAAGTCGGTCGATAAATTATTAGTGCGTATTCACCTAATGACTAATGATGTGGCAGATAATTAAAAAAAACATATAAATCGAAACCTGCAATGTTTTCCAGGTTTAAAAAATCTCCCAATTATATTCTCAACTTTAATAATAACAAAGAAAAATCTATGCAACTTTAAAGACTTAAAAGTAATTTTCTTTATGCAATAATAAAAAAAACATGTGGTTTGGATTGGTCCTGTGTAATGCTGATATCCTAATGATCCCTTAACATATACCTGAAAGCTTTTTATTTTATTATTTATAAACCAAATTAAAAATCCTAAATTGATATACGTCACGAGCTCTCGACTTTATAAATTTATTCGAAGTCCGGATAATCAGGTACACAATTAATCACAATTAATTAATATAACCAAAAAAACCACAAAAAATAGGTGTTTTAGCAGTTTTTTTTCTTTTTACTTTATTGTTTTTATAAATACACTGTTTCTTAACGGGTATATAGCCAACCTGGACGATGGACAATTTTTTACAAGATGATCTTCTTTATGAAATCAGTGAGAGTAACCATTTCCTTGCCACACAATTTCCACTTTAGTTTTACTACTTTAGTAAACACAACCTGCAACCTCAAGGCACACGGTCGAACGACAACCGTAACTCATAAACAACCATAAATACCTTAAGTTGGCTGGTACCATTTAGCTCAGTGGAAATAAATTTGGCTTGTTGACTATTGCAGAGTTTCCCCTACAACTTGGTGGACATATGTTTATGTAAGGATTTATATGTTTAATATTCCCAGTAAGGGTTGAACGAGGGTAGAGGGTGCGAATGGGGGGGGGAGCTTTGTAGTTTTGGGGCAAGCAATTAGCAAGCTCCACATTCACTTCCGATTCCTACATCGAGGATATTAGTCCATCGTGTAATGTTAACATTTGCCTAATTATTAAGGTCGGGGAATAATTTAAAATAATTTATACTTAGTGAGAAATTGTGTTGGGATTTACTTCCTGGTTAGGAGGAAAAGTTTTATGTTTTTATTCTGAAACCACACAAATGCGTGTCTGAAATGCGTATTCTGAAATGCGTGTCTGATGACAAACAAACGAGTTCCATGGCATTTAGAAATTTACCGGAATTTATGTGCCGGATCTGATTATTGATTACAAATTCGTTACTTTGCAATGCTGTGAACAATACACAAAACCTGTTTAGGAAATAATTAATTAGATTTGCACTTAGCTCTTTGTTTAATAAACTTATTTTTCTGTTATATCGTTCTGAATTTATATGTACTTATTTTCCTTTATTTTACATGCATTTGATGTACTTATTTTTCATTTATATCATTATGTATTTAATGTAATTATTTTTGCTTTACTTCGTTTTACATTTAATGTAATTATTTTTGCTTTACTTCGTCCTACATTTAATGTAATTATTTTCCTTTTATTTCGTTCTGTATTAATGATTTTTTCTTTCCTTTATTTCGTTCTACATATATGAACTTTTTTTCATTAATTTCGTTTTGCATTTAATGTACTTATTTTTGCTTTATTTTTATTTACATCTAACCTTTCCTTTATTTCGTTCTAAATTTAAAATTCTTATATTTCCTTTATTTCACTCTGCATTAATTTATTTCTTATTTTCCCTTTGTTTGTTCTTTATTTGATGTAATTATTTCCGATTTTTCGTTCTGCATTTAATGTAACTACTTATACTTTATTTCGTTATGCATTTATTGTAATTATTTTCCTTTTATTTTGTTTATCATTTAATGTACCTATTTTCTTTAATTTCGTTCTTCATTTATGCTTATCTTTATCATTCGTTTATTTCTTATTTTTTCCTTTTATCGTTCTGGATTTAATGTAACTATATTTGCATTATTTCGTTCTACATTTAATGTACTTGTTTTTGCTTTATTTCGTTCTGCTTTTAATGTATTTATTTTTGCAGGCAGTTAAAGTTATCAACTTATAACAGTTATAAGTTTTGTAAGGGTAATATTTCTGATACGAATGACTTGGGTTATGTTGAAATGTTTTAACTCTGTTTTTTTTTTTATTAATATCGTTATTTAAGTCTTTGTGATATTTGTAGTTACCTATATCCCTGACAGTTTGTAACTTTAAGCTTCACTGAAGATAATAGCTTGGTCATCGATTTGATGAAAAATGTGTTTTCTTAAATACAAATAATAGTTACATAGTTATTTATTATAATCATAAAAAGTATTTATTAATGTAAACCACTGTCACAGTTTATAAAACAAGTAAAACTGTGGTTGTTCACAAGAATTTGGAAGAGATTAAGAGTCTGCTTTTTAATGTAATTATGTCATTAGCATTTACTTTTTTATATTGGGATATTGTCTTTTGGGGCTAACTGGAGGCCAATAATTTGTTATAATTTCTCTATAGTTTTATGTTTAGTTTTAAATTTTTCTTATTGTATTCAGATTTTTAGTGCTTCTCTCGGTGTTTTTCTTTTGTTTCTGTTAGTAACGGTAACTTCTATAAATAATGTGCTCATGTTGTACGTATTTAAATTGGTGAAAGATATTGGCAACACAAATTCATTCATTGTTACAGGCCGAATTAGATCGATTCGTTTTGCAAACGATGTTAATTTACAGAGACTTCAAATTACTATCCTAAAATAATATAACTATATAAATTATATTTTTATCTCTCATTCGAGCATGTTAGCGTAGGTTCGACGAGAGTGAACAGCTGCCACAAGTACAGGTTTTATTTTTGGTTTAAGTTACTAACCAACGCTAATTTAGTCTGTCGCTACAATCGGTCGGAGTCTTTTCGGCTGTCTGTCACGCTTACTCAACGCACCTCGTAAAGATTTTAATTTG